>JAWQFJ010002837.1:2500-15000 GCA_034096865.1 Theodoxus fluviatilis
ATCAGTACACACTAAACTACCAGTGTGTTACCAAGCTCGCCACCATTGCAACTACCATCAATATCATCGAACACACCCCGTGGCAACACCAACCGAAACCTGCACCTGTTACAAACTTCTCCCTTAGTCCACCGCCTTCACCCCACCGCCACTACCACCACCACCACCACCACCATCACCACCACCACCACCACTACTAACACCACCACCACCAGCATCATCACCACCACCACCACCTCTCATGCCATCACAACCACCATCCCTACCACTGCCACCACCACTACCACCACCACTACCACCACCACTGCTACCACATTCACGACGACCACCACCAACACACCCTCCACCACCACCATCTCTAACACCACAACCACCACCACCACCACCACCACCAACACCACTACCACCACCACCACCGCCACCATCATTACCACCACCACCACCACTACTGCCATCACCACCGCCGGCGCCGCCACCACCATCACCACAACCAACACCACCGCCACAACCACCACCACCACTACTACTACCACCACCATCACCATCACCACCAACACCAACACTACTACTACTACTACCACCACCACCACTACCACCACCACCACAACTACCACCACCACTACCACCACCACCACCACTACCACCACCACCACCACCACCACTACCACCCTCTGTTCCCAGCGGACGTCTGAACTCACCGCGTCTGGGGCCTGCCAGCGGGCAGCATCCTTCTTCCTGCAGCAGAGGGCAGGCACTCTCGCACTCGTGGTACTCTTGCAGCGGGATCACCCCATCCTCGTCCTCCGCCATGCTACGGCTGTGCGGCTTGGCGTCTCGGGGAGCGGGCCATATTTTCTCTGCCACCTTCCAGATCATTTAGGAGACTTTCAGTCGGTGCCCTCGCCGCTATCGCAGCACTCGCACCATGACCTTTACAGCAAGGAGGGGTGGTGTGCCTGAGTGACTGGGTTGGTGGGGGCCTTTCCTTTGGGGGGCTTCTTGCCACAGCCTAATGACGCGGCTCTGGCTGACTGTGTCGATGGGAGAGCCAACGGATTGGGCTCCTGCCTCTTGATTCCGTTATGGTGTAAGTAGATTAGATCGGAGCCTCAAAAGTCCGTTTTGTTTCAATGCCTGACCGAGAGGTAAGGAGTTTCTGGGCGGTTTCTGGATGCGTTTCACACAAAGGCAGGCATGATGGAGAGAGAACGTCCTTCATACGCATGCAGACCAGCAGGTGGCAGAGCTGCTGCTACACTGTTAGCTTATCGAGGAAACCAGGGAAAAGCTTTTAAAACGTCGGCCATGACACCAGCGAGGGATGCCCTCGTCGAAGTAGCGCGTCTGTCTCTGGGGAAATTGACGTGTCTGCTTCGAAGCGAGGTTTGATGGAATTAGCCGTGGGCAGCACTTCCCCAATGACAAGTTTTCAGATTTTCGTGACTGCGGAGTCTCGCCGGTCCAGGTCAAGGAGCTCACTACGCAAGGAAGGGATTTCTCTAGACACTCGCCAGCCCTTCAAATATCATCCTATATAATTATTTGCCTCAATCGGTTTTTACTCGTCCTTCTCTGCTTCCGGGTATACGTAAGCGATGTTGAGGAATTCAATATTCGTTTTGAGTTTTTCCCCTCCTGATGGGGGAGGGGGGTTGGGAGGGGGATTGGGGGGGGGGGGTTAGAGGGTTTGAGAACCAAGCTCCAGCCAGTAATGGCGAAGAGTACCGAACGTCTTGTTTCTTTCCACAGCCCTGTTGACCTGGACGAAGCAACCTGAGCCTCACAGTGAAAGCTTTGCACACGCACACCAAGCAATTTGTTTTTGTGTCCTGCGATCAATGACTAGCGCTCGGGCAATCTTCATAAATGGAAATTCCCGTCTCTGCAGCGAGATGACAGGCGCTTTCTTTGTGGAAGCCTGTGCATGGCCTGAGGGCACTGGCACTTCTGACTGAAATGCTCGCGTCGGATCCGGAGCACGAAGCAGAGAGCAGAGAAAAAAGGGCTCGTGAAAAACCCAACCCGAAGCCCCTTAGGGCCGCTGTTTTACAGACAATCTTGAAAGGAGCGTGGACACTGCAGAAGTCGAGCGATATGACTTCTTTTTCTTCAGTTCATGAGAATGAAAGAACGGTGACAATTGTTACTTCTGCGATATTGCAGTAAAAGTTCCATATGATAGTTGTCTCTTTTCGTTCGGCAATAGATTTCACAGTGGAGCACAGTTTCTCATAGCCACTTGTAGACGCTGGACCAAGGTGATCTTTTTGTTGGGAAAGAGGCACGACAATTGTAAGAAGCACTGCCCTCACCAGCAACTTGGCAACGTGGCAGTCCGTATTTAAACACAACAAAATCACCAAAATGATTAATTTCTACATGTAATCACGAATCGAGATTACAGTCTTCGCTAGCCTGCGCACCGAACACAGGGGAGGGCCCTAGAGAAGCCAGGTTATGAATTTATGAGGAAATGAGGTAGACATGGGGACCTTTTAGGGGAGCACTCCGCTGCGCGCAGCCGGGGACGACAGGTCAATACCGGGTCTCCAGAGGTGCCGAGGACGGAGTATGGAGTCCAGAGTGCTCTGCCTCCAGGGACTGACAGCGCCAAGACACGCTGGCGAGGAGAGAAAGATGGGGACGGGGAGGAAATTGGTGTCGAGGCAGATGGCGCTTCTCACGCTGTCTCCCCACTCATGTCTCTCCAGCTTCCAGGGCTGGATGGATGCCCTTATCAGCAGCTGCAGCAGCTGTGAAGGAGCTACACCATAACTCACTTGGGTCCCGATCGAAAACGACCTTCACTTTATCGCCACGAGGTCGAGTTTACTTTATTTTAAACACACGCACCATTTGCTCTCTCTCTCTCTCTCTCTCTCTCTCTCTCCTTTATGATAATTTTTAACGTTAAAGTTTGAATGTTAACGTGCAAGTGGTCACTCTTGTCACAAAGCCACTTCACAAGGAAGAGTTGTCATTCTTTGGATGCAGTTTCAGACAACAGAAACAAGGCAGGACTATTGACCATTCAATGGTATCGGCCACTTTAAAAATTCATTCACAGAAGTTATCCATAACAAACTGTTGCTGTAAGTGATGATGGGGCTGCTGCGCTTTAAAAGAAAATCCTGATCTTACCTTCCCGACGGATGTTCCTCGTCAACACCATGCGCTCCAGCGAATGGCTGGGCAAGCGCGTATAGTGGTACATTCTTACCAAGAGCTGCTACACACACAATAGACCACCGGCCCTTTTGTACAGAGAGGAGACACAACTTTTCCTACCGTCCTCCCAGACAGACCGAGGAGCTTATGTAGACCACAGAGCTCCAAACTCAGTTTTGTTCACTTACTCGGAAGTCCGTCGTGGAAAAAACTTCCGGTTCCCTTAGGAAGTGGGATTTTCCTTACAGCGACACGGAACTTACCGCGACTCCACTTCAAAAGCAGTGAGAGGAAATTAGCGTGGCAGTCGGTTTCCCCACAGCGGTTCATCAAGCAAATGGAGTCCACGTGGGATGGCCCCAGCCTGGGGAACGAACAAGGTCAAACCCCATAAGCAGATTATTGCAGACTTTAAGGAGATAACACGACTCGCGTTCACTCGGGAGACAGCAAGGATCAAACCGACCGCTCCCTGTTTTCGAATTTCAGGCACATGCCCAGATAGCGTGGGATGCCCACAGACATGGTGCATGGCTCCTGGAACAGTTGCATAAGGATTACAGAAATCATTAGCACCCGAAATCTAGATCTGCGCGGTAGAATGCTTGGGTCGGGTCCTCAGTAATATTTCAAAGACTGTTTTGGAAACCTTGCAACCTAGGCCACGTACAAGACGATCCCATCTGATGTACTTCAACCACTAGATAGTCCCTCTTTGTACACAAGTCAATATCGAACCAGAGATCTGCGCACTCTCAAAGTTTGAGGGGGCTTGGCAAGCTGGTGTTATAGTACTTTGCTCCACAAATGCTACTTTACAGCTTCCCCTCTTCGTCATTCCCTGACTTGATCGATTCCCGTTGAGCGTGAAGGCGCAATTTCGGGACTCGGGTTTCATACGGTTTTTTCCCCTGCCTTCATGCTCTGAGCTATCGACGCCTCTCACAAAAAGGAGTCTTTACGACATCCCTTTCAGGCACTAAACCCCAACAAGGCCGATATACTGTGGTCGATGCGTGGTTGTCGTCATAAGAAGTCGCTGAAAGTCATCAGTTCTACTGATCCGTTGCTGAGGTCCAGTGTAGGTCCCAGCTTCCTCTGTGATCCTTCAAGCTGGCTCTTATTCCATTTGCCCCTTCTCTGACGGACTTCCGTCCTCCCCACTGGCTTCGGGCAGCGGGGTGAGAGGTCAACCCTGTCCAACGCTCCCGATGTGATTCCGGCACGCGATAACACAGGCGTGTTTGTTTGGCCCAAAATCTCGAGAGAATCGCGAAGGCTAGGCGTTGCCTGCTTTCCTCGCTCATAAGACGCACTCGCCGCGAAGGCGGGAGCCGAGGGAGGTCCGAAGCTCCCTCGATCCTTCCCGCTGCAGTGACCCGGATGAGCCAAAATGGCGGAGACAGTGCGAGTTGGGCTGGTATTCGGAGAGAACAGTGCCTGTAATGTGCTTCTCAGGGTTTGAGACGTACACGGAAGTATTTGCTGTTCGAGTGTTCATTTGTATATATAGAGGAGTAGGTGTATTGAGTATTTCTGGTCATACTCTGCCGAATTTTTTTTAATCGCTTGCAGTATACGTACGCTGTATAAATTATGTCCCTTCTCCGTATACCTGAATTATGACCCTTGAATTGATCGAAATGACTTGATGCCTCATATTTTCGGCAAAATTATCTACAGTTGAACACAGGCTGCTTTTTGTCACTGAAAAAGTTCCCGTGCCATTCAATATGACACCATGGTGTGTTCTATGAAGTGAAAAACTGATGTGATATCTGAATCGTCAGTAATTTCGTCTATCGGCAACTTTTTCACCTACTCTGGCGCCAGGACGCAGCCATGTTGTTCCGCCTTGCGAGATGATTGGCCGTTTTTCTAGCTGTAGGAGCGCCTCACTCGCCCTCGACTAGCCATTCAGGGAGAATCGCGAGATTTGTGGCCAAACAAACGCGCTCATAGTCTCGATGGACGTACTGACAGAAAGATCGTTATTCGTTGGGAGGGAGAAAGGGTGGAGAGGAGAGAAGAGCGAGCGAGCGAGTGAACGACAGCGTATGCGAGCGAGCGAGCGAGCGAGAGAGAGCGAGAGAGAGAGAGAGAGAGATAGAGAGAGAGAGAGAGAGACAGAGAGAAACAAGCAATCGGACAGCGGATAGGAGAAAGGTATGTGGGGAGATAAAACGTAAAGCAAAGGCGACGAAAGAATCAAGTGCCAAATTTACCAACTGATATGTCTGCGACTGAGACTGACGAGCGTGAATATGCCCATCGAGTCAGATAGGCAGAGAGACACAGAGAACTTCAGACAAAACACAGAGGAAATTGAGTCGAACTTTCAATTAATGCGTGATCAATTGAAATGTTAGAACTCTCGCCCAACTTAAAGGAGTCTCCAAAAATGGAAGTACCTCAGCAGTGGACCTGTTCCAACAATTCCACGAAAGAGAAAAGGAAAAGGCCGTATACTCGATCGATTATTCTGATGGCAGACTTCGTTACAGAGATTTAATGATCCTTAGAATAACAACTATCCGCAATTTCTGTTTCTGTTTGACACATTCTCAATATCGACGGCGCGCAGATAGGTTTGCAATGGCCAGACTCGACACCTCTGGTAGGGTCGTTCAGAGAGTGCAACGCATACTTCAAGAACACTTGCAAAAAGATATGGAAGAATGCATAGCACGATGCCGTAAGACGATCCCGAAGAAATAAGACAGGGGTAGAGCACTGTGAGAAAGGGTTGGGGAGAAGAGAGAGCAAAATTCAAAGAGAGCATCCGAGGTGTATGAGATCTGCATGCAAGACACCAGGTCAAAGATCAAGGCGAAGGCTGGCCATGCCAAGCCAAAACAGAGAGAGGGTGTTTCTCGAGAAGAGTACGCAGGAGGAGAAAGACGAAAAGAGCGAAGAGAGGTTAAGAAATGGAGTGAAGGAGTGGTGAATGACAAACACGAGCCGAATGGAGATGGCTGAAAGACTTGGGTCGAGGTAGACAGGAGCACTAAGGGAAGATATCGGTGGCGAGAATCCGAAAGCGCACACCGAAGCAGATCAAGACAGACTGGCCAGGAAATTAACTGAAACAATCACATTACAGCTGCCATTTTCTCAGGCTTCCTAATATATATTGCAGTTTCCATAACCGGTTTTTTGTCGGTGTTTCTTTTCTACGCTACGCTCTTTTTCACGGGTCTGTCAGCGGACATTTTCTGATTCGTTCTGGAGGAAAGAACAGTTGTTGCGACAACCGAATGCCAGGAAGAAGTGAAGGAAGATTCAACGAGTACCTCCTTTATACACACAATCCGTGTTAGAACTCAGTAGTAAATGTAAGAACACCGAATTTCATGTGTTGATCCTCTATCTTCCTTTCATAATCAGCTTCCATTTACGATATCAGTTGCAGATGTTGACATTAGAAGCTGACGTCGTATAATATCACAACCGATAATTCACGGTGATGATTACTTTTGCAAATACGTTCCAACGAAGAAACCTGAGGCAGTTACAGTAGACTTGAACGACGAGAAATCCACTCAATATAACACGTGCACCACTGATTACGACATGCCACTCATGAATGATTTCCTTGCACGACCACAAGGCACCAGTTTATCGCACGTTGTTGAGAAGCTCCAGAAACACAGAAGAATCAACAACAGTACGGTACCTGCGTTTCGACACGTCTTGCCTGCTGGCTTGAAAACTTGTCATCCCATACAAAACCAATGCATATCCCCAAATTCCTGGAAGACTGCACGCAACTCGCCAATTTCCTGTCCGGAAAATCCAACCCCTATAAGTCCTGCTGAAACTGGCTTCCCTTTTCGGAGCGGGTAGAGTACCGATGCATCTCAGTCCCTCTCTTTCCATCGACAATCCGCCCACTCGTGTCCATCACCGCCCGGCATTCCAGTGGCTTTGAAGGAAAAGAAGGTGGACACTTACAAGAAGGGCGCCCTCCAACCCTCAGTCGTCCGTGAAAATGTAGATTGCAAGTGGAGGTCAAGCGTAGATCGGCTCCCATGAATCAATAACGACGATGGCATCTAATTTGTACCGTGACGTGGAACGCAGAGCGGGCCAGACATTTCGGCTGGCACAGGGCTCGGCGGCGAAGAGAGAGAGCGAGGAAGAGAATGAGAGGGAGGGAGGCAGAGGCGGAGGTGGAGAGACTGGGGCGCTTCCTAATTCTTCCACCGGAACGGCCCGGGCTCATCCCCTGTCTTTCCTTTTGCTTCCTTCCTCTGCCACTGGCCGGCGTAGGTCGGGCCGACGTTGGAGGGTGGTCCGGCAGTTAGAATCAATACAGACAGTTGCTGTGTCACCGCTCGCTCAGGGAGGCACTGGGCGCGACCAAGGCAATCCTCCACCCAAGCAGAGTGAAAAACAAGCGGACGACGAAGGAGAATAAGAAGGACAAGGAGGAGCAGAGAGAAGACGAGGCAAGGACCCATACAGACTCAGGTCTCAGTGCATGCCGGTCCTACTCCTTCTCTCACATTCCGGGATAGGAAAGCGTTGCATTGATTTGGTGGTCAGTGGTGGGTATTCCTCCCCTGGAGCCGGTCATGTTTATTAATTGGACAGACTCACTCTGCTCCTGGTCGTGGCCGCTCCATCAATTCCAACAGCGGCCTTCGGCCCCCGGAGCAATCCCCTCCATTTGGAGTGCCGCACAATCCTTTTCCCCAAGAAAGCACGCCTCTGGCAAACAGCCTCCGCCCAGGAGCAGATAGAGCGCTTTCACAGGGAATTGACTCCCACCGCCCTGCCTCCACAGGGCGACAGATCAGCGTGGCGTATAGCTTTATTAAGCGTCAGAGTTGTCCTTGATGCAATGACTTCGTGTTGACGCAAAAACCTGTGCCCGCTATGAAGATGACCTTAGTTCCTCTCCCTGAACATATCATCGTTTGTTGAAGTAGTTGCAGTGAGGCGTTTTGCAAACATTCCGGACAATTCGTTTTTAAAATATAAGCTCGGATCTGAAGTCCATATCTGCGTGGCTTCAACAGCATTATGCATATGGAGCGACTGAATCGTGTTTCATACCATGCGTTTTGACGTCAACCCCGTCTTTTTCTGCGAAGATAAGCTGAAACAGTTTTCTCTTTCTACACAGAGCATTAGGCCTACTGGCTGAAGTGCCTGTTATGAAGTTTGGCAAACAGGCACGGTAACTTTTAAAGTAAAAAGTTCCGATTCTGCGCGGTGTACATGTACAGAGTTTTCTGGCGAGCTTCAATTACGGATGACACGCTGGCTTTGTGTCGACGTAAAAACCGCCCGTGTTGCGATGATAAAGCTGAAGTGATTCCTCTCCACTAACAAATCATTGTTACTTGAAGCGCTGCAGTGAGACGTTTTGCAAGTAGTCAAGACAAGAAGAACAAGAAGGGCAAAGCCCATACGACTCACATGCTTGACCTTGACCTTTATATGACCTTGACCTTCAGGTGACCTTCAAGGTCAAGGTCAAACAACTAAACCTACCAATGACATCATACACGAAGAAATGCTTTACACATTTTTCCTACCAAAATACTTGTGACCTTGACCCAAGGTCAAGGTCATCCAAGGTCATGCAACACAAAGCTGTTAATTCAAGGCATAGGAAGCACAATGGTGCTTATTGGCACTTTCTACCATGAGATATAGTCACTTTTAGTGGTTCACTACCCCATTTTGGTCACATTTCATAAGGGTCAAAGTGACCTTGACCTTGATGATATGTGACCAAATGTGTCTCATGATGAAAGTATAACATGTGCCCCACATAATTATTAAGTTTGAAACAGTTATCTTCCATAGTTCAGGGTCAAGGTCACTTCAAAATATGTATACAATCCAACTTTGAAGAGCTCCTGTGACCTTGACCTTGAAGCAAGATCAACCAAACTGGTATCAAAAGATAGGGCTTGCTTTGACCTATATACCACTTGTAGCTAAGGTCGCCATTCTCAAAAACGTGGGAGAAAATTGGGAAAATGTGAAAAATGACTGTTTTTGAGACCACATTTATCGCTCCTGTGACCTTGACCTTGAAGCAAGGTCAAGTCACTATGTATGTTTTTTGAGGCCTTGTCATCATACACCATCATGCCACATTTGGTGTTGATAGACTTAATAGTCTCCGAGAAAAATCCAACGTTTAAGTTTTTTACGCCCGGACGGACGGACGGACGGACGGACGGACGCCCGGACGGACGGACGGACGGACGGACGACACGGCTCAGTACATAGACTCACTTTTGCTTCGCATGTGAGTCAAAAATGAAAATCCGACTTGACGTCCACATCTACGCGGCATAAACAATTTTCTACAGATTGAAATGCGGTTGCTACAGTGACTTTGCTTCGACACAATAATATCGTCTTCGCTGCAAAGATTATTCGTTGATGTAGATTCTTTCCGTAGATTAACCTAGGCAAGCGGAAGCACCGGAAGTGTGCGTATGCAACTATTCTAGCAAATTCAGAAGATTGGTCACACGAGATTCTTGCTTTTTGGTGTCTTACAATCACCTTATACCGTTTTAACAGTGTGTGTGTGTGTGTTTGTGTGTGTGTGTGTGTGTGTGTGTGTGTGTGTGTGTGTGTGTGTGTGTGTGTGTGTGTGTGTGTGTGTGTGAATATTTCTTCATAATGGAATGGGCTCTGCAGCATTTAATTACATCGATTCTGTTGTTATAGCTCTTGAACATATTTATTGGGAGCTTACCATAGCACGAAGACTTCAAGAAGAAGTAAGGAAGCAAACCCGATGTGAAAACTTGACGATTTCTCTCCGAGTGATTACATTTGTGACTGACATCTTCAGACGCAAGACCTGTTGACGTCGCGGAACTAGACCCACGTTCTTTCATTTCCATTGGGAGAAAAGAGATAAATGTTTTTGATGGAGCGACGGCACTGTTTCCATGGTTACACTTCTCCCAGCCTGGCTCCCTGGAAAGGAGCGTCCGCCAAAGTGTTTCCAAGCTTCTCACATGAAGTAGTAGTTCTCAAAGGCAGCATTAAAAAAAGAGAGAAAGAATTTCATCATATTGATTATTCCTTCTCGCGATGCCACCGAAAAGAATGGTTTCAAAGGTAAAAAATGACAGCATTGAAGCCGAAGATGCGGGTGGCAAACATTTCCAAGACTGCTGGACTTCTACGCTGCTTCCGTCTTTTAGAGCCGAGCACGTATGGTCTGCACTTGAAACCTTCAGAAAGGCTTCCAGAGACGGGCCACACTAGTGGACTCGTCCAAAGAGAGGGGTGTGGGAAAGACAGCAAACTGGCGGGCGACACAAGCTAGCGGCCCACAGCATCTGAATGGCAAGCGATCTTGGTCCGTTAATCCGCAGTGATTTTGCAGTGATTCACATACACAGTGACCAAAAAAAAGGAGATTCGAAGAAAACTCGTAAAATCGTAGCCAGTCAGATGTTGTGGCCTGCTTGCTTGTGTGGCCCGCACGCTTGGCGTCTTTCGCACGCCCCTCTCCTCGGACGAGTCCACTAGTGTAGCCCGTCTCTGGAAGCCTTTCCAAATCATCAGAACGATTCGGTTCAAGTATCAAATTTACGGAATTATCGAGAGAGAGATTTTCTGCGTAGAAGAGAGTAAGACGATAGTTTCCAATGGTACTTTTGAAAATTAAGACAACATCTTCCGCAACAATAACAGCGACAACAGCAAACAGCCGCCCGATTTCTAATTCCCCAGGATAGATATGTCACGCCTTTAATTATCTGTTGCAAAACGAATGTTGTGCTGCACTGGTATTTTTATTATTCTGTAGTGCGACAAAATTCTCAGACTCCATCATAGCGCATGCAAAAATCCCCACAGTTGCGTCACGAATACAGCAACATGGCATGGTTCGTACTTTATCTGTCATTGCACTGCACATATGAAGCAATAAATGAAATTATGAATATTGGGAAAGATGGTGTCAATAAATCTCCTTGTTTATTGGCTAAAAGCTTCTCAGAGATCAGTCGTTTGAGACTTCTTAAACGAAAAAAAAATTCTCTTCCTCCAGTAGGTTGTCAAAGAGATCCCTCGAGGGGGGGAGGGGGGGGGGGGGGGGGGGGGGGTTGGAATCCGGACTTGGTCCAGAAAGATTTCGATTTTTCGGTTGCCTCTGTCTTACAGAGTCGATTCAGTTGCTCTCTCCATGGAGCGGCAGTTGTGTGATACTATGGAATATTCATGAGTCTCTTTCACCCAGTTTCCATTCATATACAATTGATTGCTGCTGAACGAAAAAATAATACCCGACATTCCTTCTCAACCAATGACGCGAACCACACCATCTCTCATCGCAACTATTGGTGGTAGAAAACTTCCGTATGGAGCGCGTTTTCTCTTACGCACGAACAGGACGTTGATTTTCCAAGGAGACGTTAGCTCGGCAAGTGTGTTTGTCCCAAGGCTTGTAGACTGTGTTCGATATGCCGACCTTGACAAGCGTCCTCTTCCTTATTGAAAGTCTGTTGGAAATTGGTGGTCATCGATCTTCGGGCTGAGCAAACATTTTCAGAACATGCGCCCAGCGTAGACATTTCCAAGCATACATCTAGGCCTTTTGAAAGACACAATTGCCACGAGTTTCTTTTAGACACGAAAAGAAGATTGCCTAGTCGGATAAACGTCGTGATGATAAATAAATGATCAAACACGGTGCCCGAGCTGTGCAGGCTGGCATATATAGTGGTTGACAGAAGAAGACATTCGACAAGAGGATTTTAAGAGCAATGCAGAGCAGAGCCAAATAAAGGGTACTTTAAGATAAAATTTCATAAATCGAAGTATTTCCTTATAAGGTATAGTTTTAATCTGCCATGTTCCAGCTTTTATGGTGAAGTAGGAAACGAAAAAGGAAAATTGGTAATCGCAAGTGTTACATGACATTCTTTGATTACTGACAACGGTGAAACCTGAGTTAATTGTCCTTTCAGAATGAATTCGTGCGTCTCTTACCATATTAGAAACTGATGGTGTTGTCTGAGTAGTCCGTCGTCGCATCAGTCGACCATTTTTTGATGTCGTGTCACATCAAAGCTCATAGTCATAGAGATCAAAATCTCTGGGGAGACCCACAAGCAGATTAATGGCATGGATAGCTTGACCAGTTTCTCATTTCCCTCCTTCCCTCGGCTTACCCACCCTCTCATCTACTCAACTTCTTTTCCCCACGCATGACCCTTACCCATTCCACCCTCACGCAGTTCCATCTCACGCTACACTATCTACATATTCTAAAGATAAATTCTGTCTATCACCTTAAGGTTCCAGAGCGGGAAGGGCCATAGGAAATCCGAGCACAGATT
>JAWQFJ010002837.1:17500-23565 GCA_034096865.1 Theodoxus fluviatilis
TGTTCAGAAACACAAAGAATGGAATGACTTGACTGCTGTTTTTCATCTTTCTGTATAATGTGGAGACTGATGGTGTATGCAGAAATATAACAGCCTTTTCATTTTGTACGCGAGAAATCGAAAACACGACAGCAGCAGCTCGAGAACAAAGCAACAAGTGCAAGAAGCAGAGAAGGATGTTCATTCACTGCACTATAAGTGCTAAAATCGCACGAGCTAAGGTTGGTCAAGGAAATTACAAATCACGTTCATGATTATATTATGCACTTCTGCACCTTTCGAATAACTTTGGCACTATATACAGTATACTTAAATCGTCTCCTAGGTTATATGCAGATTCTCTTCAAAATCGACCTCGTACAACAGCAAGCCAAGTCGCAGCGCGTATCGGTTCCTGTAAGCGACCGAGCTGGGGGAGGAGTGGTCTGGAGAAAGGAGTGACCGCGGAAGAGCAAACCTAGGAATGTCCAGGGCTGGGAAAATCAATAGCTGTCGGTGGCGGTGGAGGCTGCTCGGTGGTGAAGAAAAGGAAGCGATGGGACCCACTCTTCTTGGCCAGGAGGCGAGAAATACACCCCGCCGCAACCGCTGACGCGCGTTTCCCGCCTTTTTACAGGGCCAAATTGGATGTCGTCTGCTCACGGCGAGACGTGGGAAGGTGCACAAAAGCGGAGTGATTGTCGGCCTACAGTCCTCTGTCCCGCCCGGACAGTTGTTATCGACCGCAGCGAACGCTGCCGACAGCTGAAAATGCAGGTTGTCCCCCACAGTGTCTCCGCCCAGTAACGGACTTCGGAAAACGAAACGACTTCTTTCTCTTTCTCCACGTCGGTTTGCACCCTCAGCCCGGGGATAATCACTATCGTTAGCGCGAGCCACCACCATTTTCCCGTCTGGAAACATGCAAGGCTTTGCCGCTGAAAACGAATGTATGAACGAAACAACGATTTTTCTGTCGCACTGGGATGGGCGGGAGGAAGCCGACGCCTGATAACAAACGAGCAGGATTTTAGCGCTTGCAGCTCCGTCAATGGATTTCCCCCCCCCCTTTAACCTCCTATCATTGTTAAGTCTTTTTAGAAGCTGTTGGCAGCAGTAAAATCACATAGAAACCAATGTGGTGTTCTGTCTTTGATGGATGTTCTCGGCTCTCATACCCAGTGAGGTGGGAATACACGCCGGATTTCAACAGTTGTAGCTCTGTCAGTGGCAATGCTTTTTTACTTCCTGCTGCCACTATTGCTGCGTCCCTTTATGGTTCATTGCCAGCACCAAAAACTCTCAACAGGGAAGATCTCATAACGCCTTAGCTGGACGTTCTCAGTCGTCACCAACTGTAAGCCGGGACGCAGCATTACCCCACACGTCTTCCAGCAACTCGCAAACAGCAGGTGATTGGGCAGAAGGAGACTTGACGCGCGCACTCCGACCGACATCAGTGCTTTGTGTGGTCTACAGCCTTCCATATCTACAATACACGGAATGATAAGTCGCAAATCTCACCCATGAATACATCCATCCATCCATCCATCCATCCATCCATCCATCCATCCATCCATAAATCCACCCATCCATATATCCATCCATCCATATATTCATTCATTCATCCAGCCAGCCAGCCATTCATCCATCCATTCATCCAACCATCTATCCATAAATCCGTCCATCCATCCATCGATCCATCTATAAATTCATACATCCAAATATCCATCCATCCATCAATCCATACATCCATCTATAAATCCATCCTTCCATATATCCATCCATATATTCATCCATCCATAAATCCATCCATCCATCTATAAATCCACCCATCCATCCATAAATCCATCCATCCATTCATGTATCCATCCATCCATATATTCATCCATCCATCCATCGATCTGTCCATCCATCCATCCATCCATCCATCCATCCATCCATCCATCCATCCATCCATCCATCCATCCATCCATCCATCCATCCATTCATCCATTCATCCATGAATCCATCCATCCATCCATATTCATATATTCCATCCATCGATCCATTCATATATATATATATATCCATCCATCCGTCCGTCTGTCCATTCATCCATCCATCCATACATCCTTGAATCCATTCATCCATCCATTCATATATCCATCCATCCATCCATCCTTCCATCCATCTATCCATCCTATCTCGTCCATGCATTCATTCATCTGTCTATATAGCATTCATCCGTCTCGGTGGTCACACTTCATAACATGCATGCTTACTCTCTACAGAAACATACCAAATGTCTTGCTTGCGTTGACAGTTAAGCCAGTATCCTTGCGGACTCTCTCTCTCGCGCGCGCGGGCGCGAGCGAGTGAGCTTGTGTGCGTGCGTAAGTGTGTGCGTGTGCGTGTGTGTGTTTGTTACATTGACATGTTTACTCTGCAAATGGATAAAAAAAATTCATATTGCAAATTTAATGACTTTTAATTAAACAATATTACTCGTTGGTCCAGCATCTCACTACATGCATACAGACGTCAACAACTATTGTTTCTTCCTCTGCCTATCGCATGTTTGTCTTTTTGACGTTCTGTCTTTCTGTCAGTCTTCCATCAATACTTCTGTACAGTCGCAAGGCTTGAATGCTTTTTTAAATACATATTTCTGAACGCACGAAAGTCTTTCTTTGTTTCCCGCTTTTCTACGTACACAATTAAGTACCATGCACAAGCACTTCAAATTACGTGCACCACCATGCCCTAAATATCACACCTACGCACGCACGCATGCACGCACACACACACACGCCCGCGCACTCACTCGCGTACAGGCACGTATGCAGAGGGACATATCTACGCACATTCACACTCGCGCGTGTGCATGCACATGTAGTTGCTACACAGCAACGTGATCGACAAAATTATATATCGCTTTGCCAACACATGGAGTGGGCTGAAAAGTTACTTCCCTTGAACAAAGGGTTGCCTCCCTTCCATGCAGCCCATTATTTTCAGACCGCATGCGATTCCTGAACAACGCCAGAACGACCAAATGTGGATCACGTCACGTCACGTCTCTACCTTGAGCGCGCACCAGGCTGCATTCAGAGTTGTGTGCAAATGACCATCAAAACTACACTTCATATGAAACGTTAGAAAACCTCGGAAGCTCATTAATCAGATAAGTCGGACGTTGACACAGAGGTCGCTGGTTCTTTCCTCCGATGGATCGCTGACACTCTTTAAGACTCCTGCAGGATTACAGCTGCGGATTTTGAACATGGCGACCCGGCCAAGGAAAATCTGTTCCCATGTTGGTAAATACTGATTCTAGAGAAGAAACCTCCTTGGTGCTGATGGGGTTTGTCAACCCTCTATCACTTCTGCTTTATAGGGGAAAGCGGGGCATTAAGCCCCAGGGGACATTAGTGAGCACTTCGGTGAAAGCCCCTCACATCCTTTCAGTTTTAGTTATGTCATTTCCAAAATTAGTTTTATACAATCAAAGTTAGTATTTCTCGAGAACGATGTATGGTTTGACCCAGTCGGATATAGGTCAGTTACAGTGTGCATGTGAGTTGTTTTGACACGACTCTTTTGCCGCTATGTTGAAAGTCCGAAAAAACTTTGCCTCTTAGGCCTCACTCACATCTAATTTTGATGTACACTTCCTGATCAACAAAAGAACATGAGAATTGCATCAGTGCTTTCCTAAACCACCAAGGCAAGTGCACATGCATTGATTTCATGATGTTTCAGGTTATATTTTGCGTATTGTGTACTGCTTTGGAGAGAAACTTTTTGCAGATAATTGGAGAGGAACTGTGGCTTTTTCGTTGATTAATTTTATTCTTCGATTAAAAATGTCATTGAAGTTTGTTCATTATGATAAGTTTGCTGACATTTCAGAACTGACAGTTAAAACTTCCTGACCCTTTATTAATCTTGAATGAGCAAGGCAAAGCCCATGAGAGTCAATCAAAATGTGGTGAATCTTAATGCCCCACATTTTAGCGTTTTGTTTCTAAAATGAAAGTTCTAAAAGTCAACAAGACAAAATAGGACTGATGACACACCTCTACTCTAAATAAGAATGTGTTTCTGTTTTCTGTTCATATATCTATCCTGAAAATGTCAATAAAAGACTTGTTAGTGCCTGTTTCCCTTCAATTTTAATTTTTATGTACCGGATTCTGTAGCACTATGCCAAGAAAACAGCATTTTCTGCCATAAGTAAATACATAAATGAGAAGAAATAAATGGAAACCATACACTTTGTTTGATAAATGGTATCACATGCAGCTCGTAGGTTTCTATGAGCTGTCAGAGACTACCAATAGGGCATGGGGCGGCATCATGTCATTTTGGACCTTGCTTCTGTGCATTGGCAGAAAAATTTACAGTCAAATTAAAATTATGAATTTTTTTCTTCCTGTGTGATGCTATGCATTTTAAAATTATTTTATACGTTTTACAAGAGATAAAACTTACCAAATATATATTTATGTTGGGGCCTATTGCCCGACCTCTTGGGGCTTAATGCCCCGGGAGCATGAAGTTCACTGCAAGAAATACATTTTGTTGTAAAATATTTGGTGTCGAGTTAATAAAGAAAGTCGGTAGGTTTCATTGGATATTAGTGTTCTCAATTTGTTAACTCCGTTTAATTTGATGTAACTTTTTACAGAACATAATAAATGCTGAAATTAAAAAAGGGGGTGCCTAATGCCCCGCTTACCCCTACATAATACTCACATTTGTGTTTTATTGTCACAAAAGTGCTGGTTTATACCTTGCGATGAACTACAGCTAAGATTCACCCGAATAACACATTTGAGTACTTCATCATATTGGGGAAGTTCTAAAAAGACTACTCACTTGTTTTTCCCTTTGAGCTCCCTCTATCAATACTGCCTTGGCTAGCTTGTGTTTCCCGGTCAAACTTGTGCAAAATGTCTGCAGATTATTTGTCCTGTTCAAAATGCTGACATTTAACACTTAGCATTTGTTTCTACCTGAGTGCGCTTGATTGGTACATCATCATCACGGTAAGCTTGATTCCGCGTACAGACACTGACAGCGCAAATACATGTACATTTTGTTCCCTGAATAATCGAAAGAAAGTCGGAGAGCGCAAAAAATTTCAGTAAACATTCAAGCTACATCACTTGTCTCTACTAAGAAAGCAAATGGCACAGAAACAAAGCACACAGACACAACGTATTTTAAATACAAGTACTCACTCAGGGACGACGACTCGGGAACAGCGAGACTGTCCTTATCGAGGCTCGGGAGGAAAGGGGAATAACTCCCTCGGTGAACCACAGGCAGCGTTCGCGTGGGAGCTGTGAGTGACGTCAGAGAGGCCCTGGAGGCCGGTCTGGAGACGTCATCGAAGACAAACACGGGGTTGTCTATTCCAGTCTTGGAGGAACAGTTGCTGTGACCGTCTTGGTCCACAATGAGCCTCTCCTCCACGCCATCAGGAACGTTAGGGTGGGAGATGTTGATGCGGGGAGTCTGGGGAGGTCTGGGGGGAGGCGACTTGCCCTTGCTGTGTGGAACTTCCATGGTTTAGGAGAGACGGTTGATGAGCACTGAGGTGCGAGTGCCTGCAAAAGTGCAAACGACAATAAAACAGACAGGGAAGGTATTGTTTTGTGCCCAATTATTATACATGTACATGTATTTGTTGGCAGTGTGCGAGATCGATCGAGGGAGAGAGTGAACGAGTGTCAACCAATTTGTTTTCGACTACACTCTACCCACCCACCCCGAGATTGTGTTCTGGTTTCATTATGTATCTGCTCCCTCTCTCTCTCCTTCTCCCTCTCCCTCTCCCTCTCTCTCCCTCTCTCCCTCTCTCTCCCTCCCTCCCTCCCCCCCCCCTCTCTCTCTCTCTCTCTCTCTCTCTCTCTCTCTCTCTCTCTCTCTCTCTCTCTCTCTCTTCCTCTCTCCCTCTCTCCCTCCCACCCCCCCCCTCCCCCTCCCTCCCTCCCTCCCTCCCTCCCTCCCTCCTCCCTCCCTCCCTCCCTCCCTCCCTCCCTCCCTCCCTCCCTCCCTCTCTCCCTCTCTCTCTCTCTCTCTCTCTCTCTCTCTCC
>JAWQFJ010002837.1:23582-31082 GCA_034096865.1 Theodoxus fluviatilis
TGTTTTCCAAGTGTCTCTCTGTCTGTGTGTCTGTATGTGTCTGTGTGTGCCCGTATAGGCGTCCGTGTTTGTGCGCGCGCAAGTGTGTGTGTGTGTGTGTGTGTGTGTGTATGTGTGTGCGTGTGTGTGTTTGCGTGTGTGTTTGTGTGTATATCTGTGTATCCGTGTGCTCGTCTATGTATCTTAATGTGTCAACCTGTCTCAGTCTATCCATCTATACTTCAGTAACAATGCACTACTCGATATTCAACCAATATTTTTGAAAAATTTGATTTAAAAAGCCACCCTGTGTTATCCGTCCCACCAAGATGCAACCGTCAACACATGAGTTGATCAGAACAAGTGCGGTTAAGGCCGGGCACACAGGGTGGAACCACTGCTCGGGCAATCGATTGCCCTGTCAGGAGCGGACTTCCTAGACTGGGGATACGCAATCCGAAGCACCCCAAAGAGCGAATCCGGTCTTGTTTTAAAGTGGTCACGGTAATCATACAGGACCCGGTATAAAAATGGGACGTACAAGTAATGTCTGGTTTTGGAAACAGATTTATTACAAGAACTGATTGATTTGACCTTGCGTTGGATTGCAGCAATCATTAGAAAAACAACTGGAAATGCATTTTGGATTACTTTGGATTGGTTTGGATAGCTTTGGTTTGCTTTAAATAGCTTTGGATTGGTTTAGATTGCTTTGGATTGGTTTGAATAGCTTTGGTTTGCTTTAAATAGCTTTGGATTGATTTGGATTGGTTTGGATAGCTTTGGATAGCTTTGATTTGCTTTGGTTTGCTTAAAATAGATTTGGATTGCTTTGGATAGCGTGTCCATAGCTTTGGATAGCTTTGGAATGCTTTGGGTTGCTTTGAATTGCTTTGGATTGCGTGTCCATAGCTTTGGGTTGCTTTGGATTGCTTTGGATTGCGTGTCCATAGCTTTGGGTTGCTTTGGATTGCTTTGGATTACGTGTCCATAGCTTTGGGTTGCTTTGGATTGCTTTGGATTGCGTGTCCATAGCTTTGGGTTGCTTTGGATTGCTTTGGATTGCGTGTCCATAGCTTTGGGTTGCTTTGGATTGCTTTGGATTGCGTGTCCATAGCATTGGGTTGCTTTGGATTGCTTTAGATTGCGTGTCCATAGCTTTGGATAGCTTTGGATTGCTTTGGGTTGCTTTGGATTGCTTTGAGTTGCTTTGGATTGCTTTGGGTTGCTTTGGATTGCTTTGGGTTGCTTTGGATTACTTTGAATTGGTTTGGATTGCGTGTCCATAGCTTGGCAAAACCCGCCTCCGGTCTCACTCAGAGGGGATCAAACGCTGACGTCACGAGTCCAGACAGCCATTCAAAGTGGGGCCGCCTCTAATGGCAGGGTGAATGCTTTGAATAAGGAAGCAGCGTCCTGTTTTCTTTGTCAAGCCACAAGCGCTCTCCGTCCACTGCAGAGGAGTACATGTAAATGTGCGAGCTTGCTTGACCACGTATTGCAGGTCTTCTATGCAGAAATATAAGTATTCTGGGTGGCACATATAGCTAGCTACGACATTCCAACCAAATTGTACTATTTTTTCACGCCGTCGTGTTAAAGGGAATCGAGCAAATAAAAGACGAATTAAATTACTATATTACACGAAGACTTCCATGTAATCTGCACGTGCTTATTTTGACTCATTCCTCCATATTCAGTTTGAAGTAAGATTCCAGGTTACAGAACTGTGACATACCCCCCCCCCCTCCCTCCCGAAAGGAGGAGGAGGAGGAGGAGGAGGAGGAGGAGGAGGAGGAGGAGGGAGGAGGAGGAGGAGGGAGCTGGGAGGATGAGTAGGAGGAGGAGGAGGAGGAGGAGGGGGGAGGAGGAGGAGGAGAGAGAGGAGGAGGAGGAGGAGGGAGGAGGAGGAGGAGGAGGAGGATGGAGGAGGAGGGAGGAGGAGGAGGAGGAGGAAAGGAGGCGGAGGAGGGGGAGGGGGAGGGGGGAGGGGGCTGGGGAGGGGGAGCGGGGAGGGGGAGGGGGAGGGGGAGGAAGCGAGTGAGGAGGAGGAGGCCGACGACGGAGGTAGGACGGAGGAGGAGGAGGAGGAAGAGGAGGAGGAGGAGGAGGAGGAGGAGGGGAGGCTAGGTGGATGGTAGAGGAGGAGGAGGAGGAGGAGGAGGAGGAGGAGGAGATAAAGATTCACTTGTACTTGAAATAATTGTTAAAATAGAAAGTCAATGCGATATACTCCGCAGTTATTAGGAAGACGGCAGTCATACACCCTGTGTTGTGATCCATTGAAAACAATGATTCAAATGAAAACAATGATTCAAATGAAAAGATAATGTTTTTTTAAGAATGTGTTGAAGTGAAGAATAACGTAATACATTATTACATTATCTATGAAAATGGAAATTATTTTATCTAAGTAAAAAATCGGCGGTCCCTATGCATGCTCCCTCCGCCCCTCCCCCCCCCCCCCCCCCCCCCCAATTCCTTTCCCTTTCCCTTCCCCTACCCACTTCCCTGAAGGAGCTGCGGGAACGCCTGATAACCGAATATGTACAAGTTTGGTACAACTCCCTTGCAAGCAGTTAAAGGTATGCCTTCTACAGGCAATTAAATGTCTTTTCAGCTGGGAACAGTATTTGTGCACGATTGATCGGCGAATCCTCAAAGATGTATTTGTCCGTTTTCGTGCCGGTTTTAGTGATTTAATCATCAACAGACACCGCTTCACAAATGATCCTCAACGATCTTTCCTTTGTCCATCATGCAATGAGGAAGATGAAGATGAGATTCATTTCCTGTTTAGATGCCCGACCTACGCAGATATAAGGCAAAATTATGTTTTTAATTTGTTTGATGTAGCTAAACGTGTTGATATTGCGATGGTGCTGGCATCCGACAATGTCAATACGATCAGATCTGTGGCACTGTACTTGCTGCATGCATTTAGGAGAAGAAGAGATTCCGTCAGCACAACCAGAGTGATTTAAAAAAATTATGTTTGATGGGCCAGAGGCCTAAACAAGTAAAGTATTTCGTTCGTTCGTTCGTTCGTTCGTTCGTACCCCCTTCCCTCCTAAATTCCTCCCCGTTTCCCTTCCCCTAAACCCCTTCCCGTCCTCCCCCCCCCCCTTCCCTACCCCCTCCCCCTACCTCCTTCCCCCCCACCCACCCTTTCCCTTCCCTTACCCCGCTTCCCCAACCCCGGTAGCTTCTATGGCTGAAGGATATCTGCCGCGAGAGGTCCTCAAGGCCCAGCAGCCAGGGACTTCAGCTGACGAGGAGGTATCGAGCAGCTCCATGCATCGCGTTGTACCCCAGGTGAGCCATTCCCCCTGGTTCCTCTCATTAGACTCTCTGCACCTGACGTTTAGTCAATTTTGTGTGAGCAAAAAGTCCTGTCTTGTAAACTTCTGACACGAAGGATTTCGATTTCAGGGTGTGGTTTCCATGTACGTGACCATGCATGAAAAAAACGGCTAACGTAGGGAAAACAGTTTTCAAGAAAACGCAGAGCAAAATTAAGTCATCATTGAACTGCATGAGACACGTAAAAGTGTATTATGTTTTCCTGAGCTAGACAGCACTGTACAAACTCTAATATTTTCTCTATGAGCAAGTTTTTAAAATGAATCAAATATGCATGAATTCATGAATAATCATTTGGTTAAAACATCTTATGTGTTGTTATTATTCTTACTTTAGCCTTGTTGTTTGTCTCATTCATGGTCACGCGTGTTAATAACATGGGAAATTTCCCTCTCCCCCAGAAGCATATATGGATTGTCACTAATGAAACTGGAAGTGTCTTAACCCATTGCTTACGCAGCTCAACCACGTGGTTGCGATGACGCCAACACCCTTTGGCTACGCAGCTCAACTACGTGTTTGCGGTCGCCGTAATGAAATATTCCTATCTCCGTCGCTGTTTCAAGGGAAGTAAATCGTACATCACTTTATGCTGTAACCAATCTGTGTTCGCTGGAGTTACCTTTTCTTTAGTATAGTTCCCGTGAGAAAGCTACATTTAGTAGTATCTACGCTCACCCACCGTTGTGTTTCCGCGCTTCGACATGGCGTCGCGTTGTTGAAGGAGATCGAGCGGTGATGAAAATGACGAAGTATTAGAAGTATGGATGGAAGAAGGGTCTGATACTGAAGATCTAGGTGGATATTGGACTTCTGAAGAAGATCTTTATGATTCTGATGCGGAAATAGTCCCAGTCAACGAGAATGAAGCGGTGGCTGCAGCGAAGACGAAACGATCCGAAGTCTTCGGATGTCACTTCGTGACTGACACTAAGTGACAGCGAAGACGCCGTCGCCGTCAGAGAGAGAGGAAGAGATAGAAACGGTGTTTACAGCAGACACAGACATCGATTCGGATGCAGAGGATGCCGAAAACCTTCTCTACTCCTCCAATGAACTGTACCACACAAAAGAGGACTATGCCAAGTAGGGCGCCTTCTTTCTCTCAGGCCATTCTGAGACTTTTCTTCTATTCAGACAGAGACAGATTGCAGTGAGTAAGTGTATATTTTCTGATTTCACCTCTCTGACTTGCTAAAAAAATCATTTTCAAGCATTTTTTAATCCTGTATTCAATCATTCATCAATATAGTTTGATGTGGAAATACTGATGTCAGAACTGTTGTGCAAAATCTATCTCTTGACTATTAGTACAATACATTAGGTGTTTAAAAAAAGAAAATCAAAATTGCATGTACCTGGTGTTTAAAAATAATTTTCCCCAATTTTCTTTCTGCATATTGTAACTATCCAGCACTTCAGCTGGAAAGTGCAAATGATTTTCTTTCTTGTGGTACCAACCACTAAACAGTTATTCAAAATTTGGATTTTGTGTGATTTTTTGAAAACTTAAAAAAACACTGCGTACAGAGGTAAAATTCCTAATGCTATCCCTGCTAATGGCAGTTAATACGTAGTGTTGTGGTTTTTTAGAGCGCTAATGGCAGTTAATACGTAGTGTTGTGGTTTTTTAGAGCGCGACGTGCGGCCCAACACATCCGACTTTAGCACTCGAGGTTTCTTTCGAGGTTACCTCACCCTTAGCTCATGGCCCAAAGACCTGTCCTGTGAGCACAGGCGGGGGGGGGGGGGGGGGGGGGGACGGGAAGGGGGGAATTGAGGGGGGGGGGATGGGGAGGGGATGGTCCATATGAGTCTGGCCTCTACCCTTTGACCTGACCAGCTTGGGAAGCCAGGAGTTTACACTCCCGCTGGCGTAGCTCTTAGGGTCATAGAAACACACAACCACCACTCCGGCACAACAAATTGTACGGGCCGATGGATGCCCTGCAGAGGACCACTGATTATATTTCAAGATCTGGACTCCAAGTGTGATCGGCGATCGAGACGAAGAAGAAGAAGACTTATGAAACTGGAAATGTCACACATCTGACGGTGTTTTTTTTCTTTCTAAGGGTAAACCCAGTCCACTGTGATCGTGTAAACTTTAGATTCATAAAAGGTTAAAAACAGCGCTGGTCGAAAGTAGCAGCAAAGACCTTTGGCAACAGTCTTCGGTAGGAAAATTAAGAGGGAAAATAATCGCAGGCAAGACCGTTACATGGGACTGGAGTGTTTTCGTTTACTATCACTTTCACAGAAGTTGACATATTAATCACTGCACACAGAACAACCCATCCGTCTTTCGGGATCTCTTTTGGCTCATGAAATTATGTTTGTGGCGGTATGAGCTGGCGTGCTCACCCACACACACAACACTTACGCACGCGCAAACACTAATGAACGTGCAGACATACCAGTACATGTAAATACATGGGCGAACGCGCTCAAGATTACCGGTCATTCTATTTTAATGACACACGTAGATTATTTGACAATGAAGTTATCTTCTATGTTGTTCAGTGAAACACGTAACTCGGAAGAGAGGCGTAAATGATCTGAGTTAAAAGCCTGTTACAGATGATAGTGAAACCACGACTGTGTCCTACTATGGTTGTTTGACCTGTAGTGACGTCATCATCGTCATCACCTGAAAATTAGTTCCTTGGTGTCTTGGCCAACAACTCAGAAAATGTTATTAACACTCTTATCCCATCTCACCTTGCAGCACCCCCACCTCGTGGGGGAGAAGTTTTAATGAAATCAAAAGAAAATGCTACTCGGTGAGCACAGGAATTTAGTACCGGACTGAATTGCTACAATCCAGTGGAAATGATTCCACGTGCCATGACAAATCAGTGCTGAAGACGCACAGCAAAACAAACAAACAATATGCCTACACCATCTGTTGCAGGACTCGCTAGTACGACGAAGCTCTACGCGTGTCGTTCATGTTTTTCACAGCCATGCACTTACCGAAAATCACGGGCTTTTCCTCCGCTGTCGCCGCCCTCAGGGACTCAGGGGCCTCATCCCCGGCAGTGGTCAGGTTCCAAGAGGACACAGGTGGTGGAGGCTCCGCAGACTCTGCTCTGATGGAAACAGTCAGATCAGTTGGACCGGACAACCACAGAGAATCGGAAGCGATGGATTATCCCAGTCCTCGCGACCTCGTTGTCAACACGGCAGGTGAGCATCTCCCAGACACCAGGAACAGGCGGGCAGGGCTGGGCAAGCTGACGACCACTTAGTCGATAGCTCTCACAGACTCTCAGATTCTAAAGGCCAGGCGATTCCAGCAGCTATGTCTGCAAAAAATGGAGACTCGGGCCACTATATTTTATCGCGTCGCCCAGCGTCGCTGCTAGTGGACAGACCAAGAGGAAAGCAAACAAGCGGGAAAATTGATCGCTCTCCGACTCGGCGAAAATGGCGCCGACAACTCACCTGCCTCTAATGTCCACTCATCCGCGTCGATGGCACAGGTGAGGACAGGCCAGTCGCGGCACCGGTTGCTATGGCAACGACTACAATCAATGCCGCCAGGACTTACCAGCCTAGTCGGTTTGTGTTGATGCCTGGCTTCGGTGACGACATCGGTGGGAGGGTTGTTGTCATGGAAACAGCCAATTACTCCGAGAGGCATCGAGGTTGATACAGCGAGGAGGGAGAGGGAGACAGAGTGAAGCTGACAATGACGCACGTAGCGGAGTTAGGTGGCCTCTCCAAGAGAGAGAGAAAGGAGGCCGAAGAGCGGTGAAGCACTACAGTCACAGGACGTCAGAGCCTGGTCCACGTGGGTCGCCAGGAGATGTTTCCTCCGTCAGAAGCCAAGCACGCAAGCAAGCGTGCAACATCAATTCTTGCCCTCGCCCTCGCGCGAGAGCACACAAAAGCAGGCACTCCGTTGACCATTGGTCATTGTTGATCACTCTCTAGGACTCGTTGATTGACCATTGTCGTGCGAGGGTTACGTAATGAGCCTATCGACGGTAGTGCGACGTACTTCGTGACTGTTGCAATGCAAGTAAACATTTCTTTCTCTCGTTGCACGCAGTGAGGGCATGTTGTTAGTAGCTCATTCAGTATGGTAGTTCAAAGGAAAACCAGTTAAGTTCAGTCTTAGAAAAAGTGGAGAGGAAAACCCCCCAAATTGTA
>JAWQFJ010002837.1:36082-46082 GCA_034096865.1 Theodoxus fluviatilis
GACTTGTAAAGAAACCTGAGAGACTTGACTTGTAAGCACATCAGTGTAGATTTCCATCCACGCATGCCAGTGATTCCTCGCGTAAAGCATAATATCTGAACATGACTTCCCCTAATCCTTAATTCCATTTCATCAGCTCATTTATGATCAAATTGCCAAGAACTGTGCTAAAGAACTCTAATTGACATAATCCCATGTTCTCAGAACTTAATCATGAGTAAATTCATTCAGTAATTAAACCAAATTATTAAATACTTCATTCCACTCAAAAAAGGGGAGTTGTAGGAATATCATATACATGTGACTGTCCATCCTAACATCAAGCAGACGACTCAAGGGAATCAACCCCTCCTGAATTGTATCAAAGAACATGTCTATGTTCTTTGATTGTATGCAGAACGAGGCAACAATAAACTGGGACTCGCTGACAAAGGACTCTCAGACTTCACTCGTGACTTCAAATCCGTCAAACTTCACTCTTACCGAATATCACAGTGTACGTGCAAATATCGTCCCTGAACAGAGCCCTCGTCTATGATCTCATCCTGTGCGCACATAAGAAGCTTTTCGCAGTCTCAGAACTCTGCATGATTATTTTTGTTCATTTTTCTGTAGATTTTCAATGATTGTCAGATAAAGCACATCTCTGCGTGGATTTAGTTAAACTCCCATTGTTCCGATTTTTATGCTGTCCTCCAAATTAACGCCATTATTGCGCTGCTTCCCATGAACCACCGTGGCTTTTGCAATATGCATACACACGGGGTGCCTGTTACAGGATACGCTACAAATCAAGCCTGTTCCACTTTCTGAACTTCGAACACTTTCCCTCCTCCATCCCACTCAAGACAGTACATGCAGCCCATCCTTGCATCTGCTTGTTCGGCCAAATAAAAACAACAAAACAATAACAACAGCAACAACAACAATAACAACAGCAAACAAGTACTCTGGCTGACTGACTCTCAAAGAGTAGCTCAGTAGCGAAAGATAATTTCTTGGGTTTGCTAAGTACGCTTAATTTTAGCGGCATGGCGACATTTATTCTGTGAACCCGAAGTCCCTAGACGTGGACTAGAATTTAAGAATCAGAATGGGCGACATTCTCATGATTCTGAGTAATCTTCATAATGCAAAGGAATCGGCTGACATTCTGCGCGCAAAGCGACGCTGGTAATCAGCACAAATATCTACGCAACGAGCATTTTCCTAAAACAAAGTTCGCTTGCAGTAAATAACAAAATTAAAAAAAATTAACCAATCGACGAAGTTGGCTGCTGTCGACTTGTGTGCCGCTGTTCTGCCAGGAAAGGGGAGATAACTACAAAATTAAAAAAGCCCGACTGCATTTCCCACAATGCCCTCAATTTACAGTTTTATCATGGCTGCGTCGACGACTGGCTCCGAGTACGACTTCGAGCAGAATCCGAGAAATTTTTGTAGTCAAAAGCATCCCGCCAAACTTCTGGCTGCTTTGAATCAAAGCAGGCATAACCCCTTGTTGTGTGATGGAATAGTTGTCCTTGGCAATAGGGAGGAAATACTCATTCAGAAGAATGTTTTATCTGCCGCAAGTCACTATTTCAGGTGAGTCCGTAAAAATATTTTGACAGTTACATCTACTTATGTTCCCGCAGAGGCTAGGGAAGTCGTTAATATGGTTACATAACGACATTTTATGCCTTATGTAAATCTCATGTAATGGGTAGGGAATGCTGAATAATTTCCTCGTTCAAACGGTTATTGAAGGCTAATCGCTCAGTCGACCACCTGAAGTTGAACACGATGATGTAGATTTCCTTAGTTATAAACAATCGTTACAATCAAATGCACTAAATCTATAAATCAGTTCTTTGACACCCGAACAATGTCCACACTTTGTGGTGTTTGGTTTTTCAAATGATAATTCGTCATCCTTATATTTCATTAAGCATTTGAGGTTTGTGGCTCATATTAGACTTGTCAAGATGAGGCTCCCTAGTCTGTGCTACAGAAGAACTAGAGGTGACCTAATAGAAGTGTACAAGTATACGCACGGCATGTACCAGATTGGAGAGTATCTGTTTTCCTGCGATGACAATAGTGTCACAAGAGGTCACGCCTACAAGCTCAAGAAAAACCGATGCAATACGGCTTTACGACAACATTTCTTCACCCAGCGAGTTATCAACATGTGGAACAGCCTCCCGAACAGCGTAGTTGAGGCACCGAGCCTGAACTCGTTCAAGAACAGAGTGGACAAGCATCTACAAGGATATATGTTCAAGCTGGAGGAACCACTGGAGCAAATGATGCACAGCAATTAGGCCTTTTTTTTCTCTCTAATTTTTTCTTTATCCATAAGAACAATAAAAATACAGCCAGAGAACTACCAGAATCGGCGATAGGCCCTGGACGCCTAAGCAAGCCGAAGAATTCTATTCTATTCTATTCTATTCTATATGAATTTAGATATATCGAGGTATACTGGACATTTTTATTATTTATTTTTTATCGTTAAGTCACTCGATGCTCAGCACGACACGATCACTTTCGCTTTCATTGTGAGTGTTGACAATTTTAGACACCTTGTCCAACAATGACAAATGG
Source organism: Theodoxus fluviatilis (assembly GCA_034096865.1). Classification (NCBI taxonomy): domain Eukaryota; kingdom Metazoa; phylum Mollusca; class Gastropoda; order Cycloneritida; family Neritidae; genus Theodoxus; species Theodoxus fluviatilis. Next base: position 38,672 of record JAWQFJ010002837.1, read on the forward strand.
AGATTTCACATTATTGTCCTCTCATTTTCGCATTCAGCGAGTATACCTGTGGCATTACATTCTCACTATTGTCTCCCAATCATGTCTTTCACTGACACAGTAGGGACCTGCTCTGCACCACAACGATCTTGACTACTTATACTTTACTTACCATGTGATCATATCCCATACCACCTCTCCTCATCAACCCTCCCTCCCTGCAGTGTCAGGTAAAGATAAACTCATAAAGGGGCTCTTTTTGGTATTTTGCGACTTCCCCATCCATTATTGGGGTGCTCACACCCCACACATTGTCACCTCTTCTGTTCTCCCATCCTACCCAACCCCCACTCTCACCCTTATCCCTACCCCACCCTTATCCCTACCTAACCTTTATCCCTACCCCACCCCTTATCCCTACCCCTTTTCCAATACGTCATAGCAGCCTCCCCCCCCCCCCCCCTCTCTCTCTCTCTCTCTCTCTCTCTCTCTCTCTCTCTCTCTCTCTCTCTCTCTCTCTCTCTCTCTCTCTCAAATATTGTCCATATGCACACACACACACGTACACACACACACACACACACACACACACACACACACACACACACACTATATGCACAGTATACACATTTTGTATTATTTCATTCCTGCTGTGGATTTGTTGCATTAGGCATCAGTTGTTTTAATCATGTCTTTTTCCCCCCCATTTGCTCTCTCTCCCCAGAAAAAAAGAATTCTTTGTTATTGTTCCTGTTTCAAACAGTGTTTGCGTGTCCTCAATTTCTGAACAAGTACTGATGAGCAGAATGCTCATGGAACATGGAACCCAATTCTCACCCTATCTGTAGTCTTCATCATCCAACTTGTCCTCCACCTCCCTTCTATTCCCCACCCCTCTTCTGTTCCCCAGCCCCCCTCCCCCTCTCCTTATCCCCCCACCCCCCCCCACCCCACCCCCACCCCCTCCACCCCCACCCCTACCCCCACCCCTACCCCCACCCCTACCCCAGTGGGTTCACCCCATTGTATTTGCTTTTTGCTTATGTTTTAAAGTTGTATAATATGTATGATTTTAAAATACTTTAATTTGTGTGAATTTTTTTCTCTCTGCATTAACTCATGAACACTATGTTTTTGTATTTGTCAAGTTCTACTCCTTAGCTTCAGCTGAAATGTTGAAATGTGAGTTGAAAAATAGTATCTATAGCATGTAGAACCAATAAATTGAGGAGGAGAATAAGGAGGAGAAGAAGACGAAGGAGGAGGTCCAATACAAGCAATTGCTTGATTGTCTCGGAAATGATCTCTTGGGGCAAGGAAAAGTTGATCTAGACTTACTCAAACGGGCAGCCAAATTTTCCCCTAATTTATTTTAGAATAGGAGACTGAATGGCTTGGTACCGGTGACACACAATGACACAGCTGTGCAGGCTAAATTTTTATACATTTTAAAAGTAAAACACTGACATTTATTTCACTAATGAGATGACTGTGATGGGATGAACATTTTATGGGCCGTTGGATTTTGATTTAAGGCAAGTGAATTTTTCAATCTACTTGCCCAAGTGGTTTTGAGAAGTTGACAAACCCTGATGGTGATGATGATGATGATGGTGATGATACATGATGATGATTTTGATGGTGATGATGGTAATGGTGATGATGATGATGGTGATACATGATGATGATGGTGATGATGATGGTGATTTTTGACTCGCATGCGAAGCAAAAGTGAGTCTATGTACTCACCCTTTTCGTCCGTCCGGGCGTCCGGTCCGGGCGTCCGAAAACTTTAACGTTGGATTTTTCTCGGAGACTATTAAGTCTATCAATACCAAATGTGGCATGATGGTGTATGATGACAAGGCCTAAAAAAACATACACAGTGACTTAACCTTGCTTCAAGGTCAAGGTCGCAGGGGCCATAAATGTTGTCTAAAAAACAGTCATTTTTCACATTTTCTCAATTTTCTCTGAAGTTTTTGAGATTGGATACCTGACCTATATATGGTATATAGGGCAAAGTAATCCCTATCTTTTGATACCAGTTTGGTTGACCTTGCTTCAAGGTCAAGGTCACAGGAGCTCTTCAAAGTTGGATTGTATACATATTTTGAAGTGACACTGACCCTGAACTATGGAAGATAACTGTTTCAAACTTAATAATTATGTGGGGCACATGTTATACTTTCATCATGAGACAGACACATTTGGTCACATATCATCAAGGTCAAGGTCACTTTGACCCTTATGAAATGTGACCAAAATGGGGTAGTGAACCACTAAAAGTGATCATATCTCATGGTAGAAAGTGCCAATAATCACCATTGTGCTTCCTATGTCTTGAATTAACAGCTTTGTGTTGCATGACCTTGGATGACCTTGACCTTGGGTCAAGGTCACATGTATTTTGGTAGGAAAAATGTGTAAAGCATTTCTTAGTGTATGATGTCATTGGTAGGTTTAGTTGTTTGACCTTGACCTTGAAGGTCACCTGAAGGTCAAGGTCATATAAAGGTCAAGGTCAAGCATGTGAGTCGTATGGGCTTTGCCCTTCTTGTTTTAGAAGTCCCAAGAGAACTCCCACATCCAAACTCCTTCGTGCGCTGCATTGGCTCCCCGTCGCTCAGAGAATTGAGTATAAGCTAGCCACTATGTGTTTCAGCTTCTTCAATCAAACTGCACCACACGCACTCAAATAAATTCTCACTGTCTACACCCCTGCTAGAAATAACCGTTCAGCTGCAGACAACAAAACGTTAAATGTCTCCCGTCGCAAAAAGAAAACCCAAGGACAGCGAGCTTTTTCTTATATCGGCCCTGTAACGTGGAATAGCCTACCTTTCCCTGTCCGTCACTCTGATTCCATGTCCCAGTTCAAAACCTCTCTTAAGGCACACCTGTTCCGGTCAGTCTTTCTTAACGAGCAGTGAGGTGCTTCACAAGGCGCCTCTTTAATGTTTCGTGTTTTGTGTATTGCCTCCTAGGTTAACGTAGTTGTGTTATATTTAACTTTTTTTTTGTTTCAACTGTACAGTGTGCGAGTGTTGGAATGCTTTGTATGAATGTAGACTTTTCATTGTAAACGCCATGAGCTTGCCTATTAGGGAAGGTATGGGCGTATAAGTAGTCTGTATTATTATTAGTATTTATACATGATGATGATGGTGATGATGATGATGGTGATACATCATGAGATTGATCATCATAATCCTTAGCAGCATCATTGACATCCATAAAAGAATGTCAATTCCAGGAGTCTCTCCCCTGTTGCCATTGCACAGAGCCCAATATTCAGTTTTACTGCAGGGAGAAGAGGCTATGCCAGCTAAGCAGCCAGCCAGAGGTTGCAGCTACAGGATTAGGCCAAAGAAAAAAATAGTTGCAGTTATGAATGAAGAATGAATGAATGAATGAATGAATGAATGAATGAATGAATGAATGAATGAATGAATGAATGAATGAATGAATGAATGAATGAATGAATGAATGAATGAAAGAAAGAAAAAGAAAGACTTCAATTAGTTCAAATGAACTGCATGCTGTCCATCTTTCCTGCCCAATTAGCATATGGGGAATCTATTATGTTTTAAAAGAGTGTTTTCAGCCAAAACACTAACCCCCCACCCCCACCCCCCCACCCCCACCCCCAGTAATTTACATTTAATCTGGTGGCTTGAATGATGATGATGATGATGATGATGATGATGATGATGATGATGATGATGATGATGAATAAAAAAAGTTCAGGCTGACCTACCAACCCTGTTACTATTTTTGGCTATGTCACAGCAACCATAACAATTTTTGGGGTTGGGTGGGTAGATGGGCCTTTGAACTGATCAGACAGTTCATTGTAGAAACACATTCCTTCATTGAGTTGCTTTCTGTACCTCTGGAATGAAAACATCCATTTTATTGAATTGATTTGACCATTTCCCTCGCATTCGAAACATTTCTTGAAAGTGCCATAGTTGCATCCTGTCTCTCTTGGCAGGAGTCTGTTTTTCTATGGGCCCGGGGGAAACAGCCCGAGACCGACGGAGGAAGGGAGGACGTACATCGACCTCTCCACTCTGGGCATCACCAGGGAGACCTTTGAGGCCATCTTGGATTATGTGTACACCTCCTGCATCACGCTGTCTGCGGACAACATTGAGGACATCCTGCAGGTAGTGCTCCATCATTGTTGGCATGACTGTGTGTCTGGCGTTATCTGAGAATGGCCGAGGAGCAGTCAAACAGAAACCAGAGCTTTTTTTTAAAGGATGAAAACGGTTCAAACTTGGAAAATTACTCTTATTTCTAAATGCTTCTCCCTTCTAGGATTTTTGGTTTTTGACTCACATGCGAAGCAAAAGTGAGTCTATGTACTCACCCGTTTCGTCCGTCCGGGTGTCCGTGCGTCCGTACAAACTTTAACGTTGGATTTTTCTCAGACACTATTAAGTCTATCAACACCCAATTTATCATGATGGTGTATGATGACAAGGCGTACAAAAACATACATAGTGACTTGACCTTGCCTTAAGGTCAAGGTCGCAGGGGCTGTTTTTTCAAATTTTCCCAATTTTTGACTGAAGTTTTTGAGATTGGATACCTGACCTATATATGGTTTATAGGGCAAAGTAATCCCTATCTTTTGATACCAGTTTGATTGACCTTGCTTCAAGGTCAAGGTCACAGGAGCTCTTTAAAGTTGGATTGTATACATATTTTTTGAAGTGACCTTGACCCTGAACTATGTAAGATTAATCTTCCAAACTTCATAACATTGTAGTACACATGTTATACTTTCATACTAGGTCACCCGTGTCGTCCGTCCGGGCGTCTGGGCGTCCGTCCGGGCGTCTGGGCGTCCGTCCGGGCGTCTGGACGTCCTGTAATCCTTAAAAAGCATTAACGTTGGATTTTTCTCGGAGACTATTAAGTCTATCAACACCCAATTTGGCATGATGGTGTAGGATGACAAGGCCTCACAAAAAATACATAGTGACTTGACCTTGCTTCAAGGTCAAGGTCACAGGAGCTCTTTAAATTTGGATTGTAGACATATTTTGAAGTGACCTTGACCCTGAACTATGGAAGATAACTCTTCCAAACTTCATAACATTGTAGTACACATGTTATACTTTCATCATGAGACACATTTGGTCACATATCATCAAGGTCAAGGTCACCGTTTGTCCGGGCGTCCGGGCGTCCTGTCATCCGTAAAAAACTTTAACTTTGGATTTTTCTCGGAGACTATTAAGTCTATCAACACCCACTTTGGCATGATGGTGTAGGATGACAAGGCCTCACAAAACATACACAGTGACTTGACCTTGCTTCAAGGTCAAGGTCACAGGAGCTCTTTAAAGTTGGATTGTATACATATTCCAAAGTGACCTTGACCTTGACCCTGAACTATGGAAGATAACTCTTCCAAACTTCATAACATTGTAGTACACATGTTATACTTTCATCATGAGACACATTTGGTCACATATCATTAGGTCAAGGCCACTTTGACCCTTATGAAATGTGACCAAAATGGGGTAGTGAACCACTGAAAGTGACCATATCTCATGGTAGGAAGTGCCAATAAACACCATTGTGCTTCCTATGTCTTGAATTAACAGCTTTGTGTTGCGTGACCTTGGATGACCTTGACCTTGGGTCAAGGTCACATGTATTTTGGTAGGAAAAATGTGTGAAGCATTTCTTAGTGTATGATGTCATTGGTAGGTTTAGTTGTTTGACCTTGACCTTGAAGGTCACCTGAAGGTCAAGGTCAAGCATGTGAGTCGTATGGGCTTTGCCCTTCTTGTTTAAGGCAAGACACGGGTCGAAAAGTTGGGAAAATTTCATATCTGGACGTTTTTGAGATAACATCAGTTTTGAGTAGTTCAAACACTTGCAAATGCCCCCACGTGTTTTTTTCGACCTGTCTTTCGATAATTAGTTGAATAAAATGGCTTTGAAAAACATCACTCCTCGTAAAAAACGTTAAAAACGTCATTGATGCATCGTATTTTATGACTTTTGGAAAAATTGTAACTTTCGATCTATTCTACGAAGAGGTTCACGCCCGGTACCGTTGGAAAGCTCGTCTTTTCGATCGAGCACAGCAAGGGAAATAACTCCGCCAACTATAGTGGTCTATTTTTAGTTGATGATTTCAAACAGCGTACACAGGGTTGTTTGGAAACTCACTAGCCAATCATTGAGCTTAGAGAGGGAATTCCACTTGTTTCAACCAATCAGAGACTCCAAAGCGAGGATTCCCTGGCCCACAATGCATCGTAAACATGGCTGCCGCTTCAACGCTAATTCTCTCAGTTAGTTTATGTTTTGCACCAAATCGAATAAATTCGACTTCAATCAAACAATCAGAGAATGCCCATGAGTGAATAAACTCAACATTATGCCGCGACCGAAAAATAGTGGGCGAAGAGAGCAGCTTTCGGCTGCACGCACCTCGAAAATACTTCGCGGTCAAGGTCGAAAGTCTAGTTCTACTTCGTCAACGCCTGCGTTGACAGTGCTATCGCGATCGCTGCCTCCTCGTCCCTCCATCTCAACTGCCTCGATTCCGGAAGAAACTTCAAACGCATCGGCATCAAGGAGGAAGATACAGATGATGCAGGCAGAAGCAAAGCAGCCGATTGAAACCGATCATAAGTGGGTCAACGTGCACTTGACTTAGATCAGCTGAGTGAACTAATGAACGATGTTCTTTGCCCGAACTGTTTTCGGTCTGGTCTCACCTTCAGCATACTATACGATAAAAACAATGGCTTAGCCAGCAAACTTTGCTTGAAATGTGGAGCCTGTGATGCCAGAAGAATGAAGAAAGCTAATGTGGCAGCCTCTGTTCAGGCATAGCAACAGCGCCTACACTAAGTGGCTTCATGCCTTCAACTCAAGGCATCAGAAGAGGAGGCTTCAGGAGGAAGAAGAAGGGGAAACCTATGGTGCTGGAATGGCAAACTGACTTGTTGTTGACTCATTCACAGCATGTGTCTCTCTGAAGTTGCCTTTATTGACCTTGGCATTTCCTGTGTAGTAGTAGGGCTGATCCTTTCCTCTTGAGCATGAACTTTTCCATCCCTGCATTTTTTTGTACTGGGGACTGACTCACTGCACAAAACACTAAAAACTGGAAACTGTAAGTTCAGTTTCATTTTTTAGCATGTGTAGTCCTGCTGGATGAATGTATGAATAAATGAAACAAGTTTTAGCCATGATGGATAGTTTTAGAAGGACTTATGCATGACTAAAAGTTGTTTTTGCCATTTTCTCAAAATGTGTTTTTTTCATAGAGTTCAAATCAATTAGTTACTCAAACTCATCACAGGATGATGATGATGACTTGTAATTTTCCAGGTATGTTACATGTATAATAATTTATGAACATACAGACACTTTTTGCTGTGAACTGATTATT
>JAWQFJ010002837.1:48582-53582 GCA_034096865.1 Theodoxus fluviatilis
TAAAAAATGTAAAGAAATGAGGGTAGTCTTGACTTCAGTGAAAAGAAACAGCTTCAATTTCTGAGTGATATGTATTGTGGATTAGCCATGAGTGAAAATGACCAGCCCTCTGTCCATCTGAAAACAACTTGGCCCCAATTTTACATCTAGTGTGTTCTGTTGTTGTTGTTGTTGTTGTTGTTGTTGTTGAGAGATCTTTTATCTCAGGATTTGGAAACTCTCCATGACAACGGAAAGATGAATTGAAGTCTACTCTATTTTTGCCTTTTTGATAGCCCTCATAACTTTTCTGGAAACTGGAAATGAAATCCTGAAATGGTGAATGCAAACGCTTCCTCAAGGACCATCTTGCCTGTGAATAAAACGTTTCACCAAGAGTCAAACATCTGTATCATGGAGAGTGCCTTCTGTCTTCTCTACCACCACCTTCTTCATCCGACAACACAGTGATCTTTGTACAAGGATACCACATTTTGGTCGTCTCACCAACTTGACCTGTCCCGAAAGAGGAATCCCCCGACAACTATCTCTGTCTTGCTGCAGGTGCTGGGTGTTGTGCAGTCCTGCATTCGGGCTGGGGACATCTCCAATGAGAGCATCCTGAACCTGATGGGTGGGGACAAGATCATGCCATGCGATCAGGTGCTGGCCGCCGTGGAGGAGATGCGCAGGACCGCTCCAAGAGAGGAAGGGCCCCGCGGTCTGCAGTCAGTCATCGTCTTCTGTGGCGGGGAGGGGGAAGTTGATGTGTAAGACCGAGTTTTCTTGTCTTGGAGATGCAGAGAAAGCAGGAGAAGAAGAGGTGGATGAATAGGTTGGATTTTCTTGTCCAGTCTTGGAGATGGAGACAAATTGGAAGTAGAGGAAGAGGTGAATGAGCAGACTGGATATTCTTGTCTTGGAGATGGAGAGAAAGTGTTTGTGAAGGAAGAGATGAATGATGACACTGGATTTTCTTTGTAGAGATGGAGAGAAAGTGTTTGTGATGGAAGAGATGAGTGATGACACTGGATTTTCTTTGTAGAGATGGAGAGAAAGTGTTTGTGATGGAAGAGGTGAATGAGCACCCTGGATTTTCTTTGTTGAGATGGAGAGAAAGTGTTTGTGAAGGAAGATATGAATAAGTAGACTGGATTTTCTTGTCCTGGAGATGAAGAGAAAGTGAACTTGAGGGGAAAATGTTTCATGAAAGCCATTGTATCATATAAAAGCCAGTGTCATCGTTTATGTATTTTCAATCAAAAATGAACTTTTTGTCATGTGTCCAATTTTCAAGGTATAGATGTCCCAGCACAAATTGTTTTGTTTTGGATGTTCAAGACAACAGTGATGATGACGACAATGATGATGATGATGGTGATTATCGGATGATGACGATGATGGTGATGGTGATGATGATGATGATGTTGAAGAGGATGGCGATGATGATGGTGATTGTTGTGGCAGTGATGATGATGATGATGATGATGATGATGATGATGATGATGATGATGACAATGATGATTATGATGGTGGTGATGATGATTATAATAGTGGTGATGATGATTATGATGATGATGATGATAAAAAAGATGATAACGATGAAGAAGATGATAACGATGAAGAAGATGATGATGAGATGATGATTGCTACAGGAATGCCAGGACGTGTGTGGAGGTGGAGGTGAAGCCCTACTTTCGCTGTGTCAAGCCTGCCCCTCCTGGCAGCTCCGCTGTGATTGGACAGTACATTGACCTGGCCCCCATGAACACTCCCCGCATCCAGCATGGCCTTGTGGAAGTGGGTAAGTGAAAAACATGGAGTCAGTGTGTGAAGACATAATCACATAATGACTGTTCTTTCTTTTCAACATCCTTTTGTTTGGTGATTTACTCATATGGTAACTGGCAGTATTCAGTAGGTGAAACAGGTGCACATTCACATTCACAAAAACCCACTTATCCGTCCAGCCTTCCTTTATTAGCTGTAAGTTTTCATGCATTGTTTCCCTTTCTCAGGAGGCTGCCTGTATGCCATTGGAGGTCGAGATAACAGTTGCGAGATCCTAAACTCAGGGGAGAAGTACAACCCCCTAACCAACACGTGGACCCCTATACCCCCCATGGAGCACGCCCGAGTGGGCTTTGGTCTGGTGGCCATTGACGACAACATCTACGCCGTGGGTGGCAGCAACGATATGACAGAGCCCCTGACGTCGGTGGAGATGTACAACATTTTCTCTAACAAGTGGACATCCCTCCCTGACCTTCCCCTGAAGCGTGTGTGGTCAGCGTATGCTGCGGTGGACAAAAAGGTGAGGCTGTGATGTATTTGGGTTCCGTGATGAGAGATGTCAAGATATTGGTACTGCCATGAAGATCTTAGAGTATCCTTTTATTAAAATGACTATATGACCTTTAGTTAGTATGTTATGGGCTGTGAAAGATGACCGATGTAGCTTGGTTGGATTTGGCTGCTTGGTAATCCTTTCTGTGACACTTGGAGTCGGAATTTGGACCACAGGGGGTAAAAAAGGAAGGCACACTTAGATTTATGATCCAACTCATTAACCCAGCAAGTGTCACAGGGCCGAAATTTCGGCCCAAAGCGCTGCCGCCAGAGTGCTCAGGCCGAAATTTCGGCCTGGTTTATTTTTAGTATCATATCTCCGATACTGCACTTCTGATCCGTTAGTACGAGTTACTGTAATTTATTTCACCAATGTAGAACCAATAAAACCCTAAGTCAGAATTTTCCAAGGAACAACCTATTTTTAGTTTGTTTTTTCTGTTCACACCGTTGTCAGTCAACATGAACGAGACACACCCATCCATCACAGATCTACATCGAGTGTGCGGAGACGCGATACTATTGATACAACGAAAGAAATAGACGTCGATTGATGAAAACGATCAAATTAAAGTAAAATGGCATTGCTTTAGACACAAAAACTAATTTATACATCGTTTTTTTACAGTTTTTAGTCATATTGAGTCGAAGTAGACACGTGTTTAGATTGAGATCGAGGTACTCCTTGAAGAGGCGGAGAGGTATTTTCGATCAGAGGAATGGCTGTGAATAGGCTTGTGACCCAAGCACGTGTTATCTATAGCAGATGGCCCTGCTAAGAGTTCTCGGCTATCTGTGCGCTCAGCCTGGTGTGGTGAAGCAATGTATTCTTGAGCGACGATCGAGAACGTGAATTTTGTAAACAAAGATGGCGGAGCAACCGGGACCATCAGGCGAGGGTAGCCGGTTTCGACAGCGATCTGGCATATTTCAAGTTCTATCAAGAGACATTAGTGAAGAAAATGAGAGTGATGTTGATGTGGATGATGAGAATTTCGACTCTGACTTCGATGCAGCTGAAATGCAGAGCTCGGATGACAGTGATCATGCAAGTTCGAGTCGAACGATGAATCAAGTGCGGGTACGCTAGCAGCACCTCAGTGGCATGTTGTTGATGCTCCAGAGACTGTGTCAAGAACTGATGTTATAGAATTCCGTGTCAGACACCCTGGACCCAGAAGTGAGCCCCCTAGAAACTCTGCACCTACACTGTACTTCGCAGTATTCTTTGATGATGCAGTGTTGGACCACATACTGAGTTGCTGCATGGTTGACTCTTGAAGCTGACCTATCCATTTTCACCTGTTTTCTTACTCTACTTTGTAATTATTGTATCTTCAATTTTCCTTGAAATATGACAGTTTCTTTTTTCAAATACATAGCAGATGTTGATAGGCTGATGTAGAGCATTATTCTTGCATTTGTCTATTCAGTAGTATTTGTATGAATGATGAATGAGTGTTTGTACATAAAAAATTTCTCTATGTGAATGTCATGAATGCATATGCAACAATTATTCTTTTCTTGATATAAAAACTATTCTTTCTTATGAGGATGTTTTCTAATGTGTTTTCTTTGATATGGCATGTAGAAATATGCTTATATAGAAGTTTTTTAATGTTTAATTCAAATAATAAGTGATTTACTTCTCAACGTAGTTTAGTTTGTAAATGTATGTATAGTCAGATCAGCTGCCACATTCATGGGTAGGGGTAAACTGAGACCAATTTTTTTCTTATGTCAGTTAGATATATATTTTTATGACCTTTTGAAGTAAAAATTTTATCATCATATCACTTATTAGTTAGCATGGGTGAGGATATACTTGAAAATTTAAAAAAACATAAATCAGCATGTTGCATTATCAATTTTTTTTTGGGGGGTCACAATGCATGTTTGTCAAAACCAATTGCATAAATAAATTGCTCATTATCAGAGCTTTCAGAATATATATAGTTTGTTGGGTCTTCCTTTATTTGTTGTGGTATCATTGCATCATATTGAGACCTACCCATTTACGGCAAAAAAGCTGTGACATTTGGGGAACAATGGCCTGACACAGATAGGGTTAAAAGAGCCATAATCTGCTTATGACTAACGTTGACCCCCTCACTTAGGTTTATGTGCTGCATCTGACAGTCAGCAAGTGTCGTACAATACTCAAGACATGGTGGATGTTTCCTCATGAAGAGGGTGATGTGAAAGCTTTCCAAGACTGCTAAACAGCCTTGAGAACTTAACAGAGTTTTGGATGATGGAAGTCCTATTTGGCACTCTGACTGTTTTTGTGACTGTTTCATCGTCTGTAAGCTTCTTTTTGGTCCTAGCACATAGCACTGCAATGCAAAGTAGGATGCTACAGAACTGTTGATGCTGTTTAAATGTCCAGTTGGCCAGTCATCAGTATGGATTCCAAGTAAGAAAATGTATGTAGACAGTTGAAAACAGTGTCAGCTATTAACCATTTGCAAAGATCTGTCACTGACTGGTAATGTTATGAATATAATTTCATAACTTATACTTTTTCATCTTTTTGTTTTGTTAGTATTTACCTAGGTAAGCTGAATGAGTACAGCCAAAAGCCCCAAGTAAGTTTTCCATTTACTGAGTGATTAGTTTCATACTGATTGTCAAAAAACATCCTAATCATGTTAGTGTCTCTCTCCTCAGCA
>JAWQFJ010002837.1:58582-98582 GCA_034096865.1 Theodoxus fluviatilis
GTGAGAAAAGGTAAATGCATTTTTCAGCCTTGCTTGATTGTGCAGTTACTGAGTTAGTTTAATTTGCATTTGCAGCGGAACCTTATCCACCCTTGGTGTTAATTAACTCACTGGAGTCGTATCGTGAAAAATATCGCGATTATCCTCCTGCCAGTCAAATCGCGAGATTGTTTGCGATGCGATTGTAAATTTCTCCCTTTTCGCTATAACCGTCTAAGGGAGGTAAATCTTGTTAGCCTATATAGCTGAAGGAATTTGCAAGCAGATTTACTTCCCTTTACAATATATTCTCGTCTGATGATTGAAATCATAACCTTTGTGCATGTGGTGTATATGTTGACAAAAAGGCAGGAAAGCATACTGCAAAACGTTTGATCTTCCAATTCTATGAACAAATACTTTGATTTGGTTAATTGCTAGCCTCCATCTGCTTGTATTTGTCTGTACTAAATGTTTATACACATTTGCATTACTTGGATATTGACATTTAAAGTTTCTCATTTTCTAGGCGCTTGTACGCTTCCCATAACAACTAGTGAACTGATTTTTTTTCTACTTTTTCATTTTTGTGCATGTACACACTCAATCCTATAATGTGTGATTCATGATTAGCATTTTTAATCCCTTAGATCATTCTTTGAATGTAAAGAGTAAAAAATAGCTTTCATTTGATTTATAATTTGTATTGTTATCTTATGCCTTTGTATCGTTATTATATTTTTGAAAATGCATGAAAAACTTACGATCCCGGAGAACGATCACAATATTTAGCCACGACTCCAGTGAGTTAAAAAACACCATGACACAGCCAAATCATATACAAAGAGCACAAGGATTTTTATTGGGGGGAATCTTTCAAATGGCCTCAAAATGCAACAAAATAATACGTATGATAATTTTTCCAGACATCTGCAGACAAGCAGATGTTGGACGGAGTCCTCTGTATTACAATTTTACTTGCAGTCTGCACCTGGAGCTGAATTAGAGTGGCTGTGAGACGAGGTGCCTGTTTTGGTCATTGCAGCTTGTTGTTAAAATTCTCAGCTGTTAACTCTAAAGGTCGTGTAAGTCATTCATGTGTTGCATTCCCCAGTCCTGCAAGGATTATGCATTTGGTAGAAAAAAATTGGTCAAGTAACAGCCATGTGGGGTGAGCGGCTATGGGCAGTACAGGATTAAACAGGGTGGGCGGTAATGGGCAGTACAGGATCTTAAGATGTTCTAACTGGCTGAATTTGGGAATAATATTTTGTCATTGAAACCACATAAAATTCGCTGCATTTCTTTTCCCTCCGGAGATAATACTAAAGAGGTGTTCATGTTTGACTAGAAAAGTCACCATATAATTTGACACTTTGATTCAGTGAATTGTGCAGCAAAGAGCTTCAGCTATATGCTACACTTCCATTTCCTTTCATCACAGTATGCTGTAAGGAAGATGATGCTTCTCCAAGCATACCTCCAGCTGACACAGGTGTTTGCTCTTTCATCATTTGGAGATGTTGCTTGTAAACTCAGTTACACATGTACACAGCCTGCACTGTTCCGTGTATCTATCTGATGTTAGGTTGCCGCTGGGTCTCATTGGGGATTCAGACATTACTGTGCGTATGTGTGTACAGAGTAAGATCTGTGCATTTACGTCACACACTGTATATTTGTGCCAAGTGATAGTCAATATGATTACATGTAAAGTGAATTCTTATGTATATGATACATTGTTTGCCCAAGCTGTATCATCATTCATTATATGTGAGGGTTACGCATATTGTAATTATGTAAAAATGCTGAAGTACCAGGATTTTGTTATTTGAAGTAGTTGAACTTGGATGCAGGAATATGTGAATGATACAAAAAATAAGTTTACAGTATGTCAAACCCAGAAGGGGTTACACTGATTGAGTGAATAGCCTTGGCATGAACAATTATGTTCGTAAACATGCAATTCTCTGATCAAGTATGATGTTAGTGCAAGTGTTTGCCTTGTGTCAGTGTGAAGGAAAGGTATGAAGTATAGTTTTTTGCAGGGATAACTTATCTATCATTCCATCAGCAAGTGTGTATGAAATAATGTTGTTTTCTGCATAGACCGCTGCATTCTAGTAAACTAGAGATTTCGCCTACCGGCAAAAGTATCTCTAGCACAGTTCACATCACGTGATGGAAGGTTTTTGGCCAATTTATTCATACGGAGGTCACACGAGAGGCTTGTGGGATAGCCGATGTGCTCCCTCATATACGCCGTTAAAGTAGTTCTAAGACTATTTTGCACAAAGCTCTTAACTTACTCTTGTTGAGACAACAAACAAGCGTTTATTCGATACAATAAAATGTTTGTGTTGAAATGGAAACAAGTTTTTACATCTGAATGATTTTTGTAAAAAGTGGAGAGAAAAATAGTATCAGAACGAACTATTTTTGGCGCAAGGCTGTAATGCGAAGGGTCAAGCCTATTACGCATTCATTGCGAACTGTGCCAGAGTCAATACTCGGGTTTACAGAATGAGACCGCTGTAGCAGTCTGATTTCCTCTGAACCACTTAATCTGCAAGACACAAATCACTCTTAACCCTTTCCCTGTCATTATAATTGGGACAACATTTCAAGGACGAGACACCTACCCATTTCTTTTGCACACACCCTTCTAACTATTCAACAAAATGTAGCAGAACCTATACCATAAGGACTCAAATTGAACAAAGAACAAATCCGTGACATTGTTTCAAGAAAATATTAATGCTGATTTTACTTTTTATGTCCCTCCCCCCTCGAAACTAGCTATATGTCGCAACTAGCACTGCAGGGTAAGGGCTAATCAACTTTTGTGTTCATACATACAGATGACAATGTACTGTGTTGGCTGACTTGTGCTGATCAGATGATCAACAGAGTAAAGAGTAAAGCTGTTATAATGTGTTGGCCAATGTTGGGCGGTGTCATGCCAAAATAATAGTTTTCAGGGGTTTTTGTGTGCCATTCTCTAGTTGGGCTGTGTCATGCTTAAATAATAGTTTTCATGGGGTTTTTTCTGTGACATTCTCTAGTTGGAATGTGTCATGCCAAAATAATAGTTTTCGTGGGGTTTTTGGGTGACATTCTCTAGGCTGGATGCCTTCCTGTTGACCACATAATGGTAGAAATGTTCCGTGTTGTCGGCTTCATTAATGAAAAGTTTTCAGAATATATATTTTTTGCCATTGGAGCAGCTTAGTTATGTAATGAATATAGCATGTGTGTGCGTGTATGTGTATACATGTATGTGTGCATATGTGTGTGCATGTGTGTGTGTGTGTGCATGAATGTGTGTGTGCATGTGTGTATGTGTGTACGTGTGTGTATGTGTGTGCATGTGTGTGTGCATGTGTGTGTGTGCATGTGTCTGTGTGTGCATGTGTGTGCATATGTGCATGCGCGTATGTGTGCATGTGTGTGTGCGTGTGTGTGTGTGCATGCATGTGTGTGTGTGTGCCTGTGTGTGTGTGTGCGCGCATATGTGTGTGTGCATATGTGTGTGCATGTATGTGCATGTGTGTATGCATGTGTGTGTGTGCACAAGTGTGTGTGAGTGTGTGCATGTGTTTGCATGTGCGTGTGTGAGCATGTGCGCATGTGTGTAAATTCTGTATCATTTGACTCACTTACAGCACTTTGATGCACTTTCATTAGCTTCTTTGCCTGCACTTGTCATAGCGTAGTGCATATGCTATTTTTTTAGAAGATTTTTCTGCAGTTTCCAACATATTTGTCAAGAGAACTTTTTTCATGTGTCTTGTAGTCAATTTGTGACTTTAATGTCAAGGAGGTTTTATTTGCTAAGTTCTGGAAACAGAAATGTAATAATGGCTGTCACATTTAATTTTGAGATAGCTTTCCGAATTCTGAGTATTTTTGTGCCACATTTTTGCCAATTTCCTTTCATTATCATGATTGTATAGTAAGACATGAAAGTATTACTAAGCTAAATAAAAAGCTGAATATGTAACATATTTTAATGATTCACTGTCAGAAGTCCAGTGCCAGATGATATCGTTGTTGGTAGTTGAATGTAATGCTGTGAATATAAAACTTGTCAGTTCCTTTTCTGGACCTACCTTGCTTATCAGTTATAATATGGAGTCATCTCTGGTCAGGTGGATTCACATCTGTGGTTGGGCTGACAAGACAAATGAACAATGTCAAACAAAAGAAATCCCTAAACAGTAATTTGAATGATTGTGGTGTTTACTTAGAAATGTTCCAGTGAGAGAGGGGATTTGTTGATATTCAGGTTTTTATTTCTCCTGAACTTCGACAGACAGTGATACAAAGACTTGAGGGATCGTCCTCTGTATGCAGCTGCTGAAAGTTGATAGAGCTGGAGGCCATTTCTCTGCAGAAAGTAATTGTGGTGGGTTGTTCTAGTGGCCCAATGACCGGGGGATAAATTGTGTTGAGCTACAGGTGACGATGACAAGTGTAAATGTGGAACCTATAGCTTTACCTTGGAATTGAACAGCAGGATCCCTCCGACTCAAACGATTGCCCTGGGCAATTTAATGTTCTCTTCATGCAGGGGAAAGTCAATTTAGATTTGCCCAAATGGACAACAAACATTTTCTAGAGATTTAATTCAGAATTTAAGCACACTGTGGCTTGAAAACTGTGTCAACACACAATAACCCAATGATGCAGGTTAAACACAATTTAAAAGTAAGAGACACTGATTTTTTTAAAACTTTAGTGATTACTGTAGTGGGGCAAACTTTTTTTCAGACCAGTGGATTTGGCTTTCAAGCAAGTGAATGTTCAATCTTCTTGCCCAAACAGGCAAGCAGGTTTGAGAATTTGTGTCTGACCCTGAACAGTCGGATAAATGTAATACCACTGTTCAGAGTTAGCCCCACTTGTGTCTTCCTTTGTGTGATGCAGCAGAAGTTGTGCAATGACATCACAGTGATCGTGTGGACTTGTCTGAAGATAAAGAAGTAGTACATGTACTAGCAGGATGGTCTGTTGTGTGGCAGAAAGTTGTGTTGGATTGTGGATCTTTCATAGGAGGTATTTGGTTCTCCAGATAGCATGCACCCTGTGTGTCCAAGGAAGGAAAGGGGATGTACGTAACAGATTGCAACTGCAAAATGTTCTACTGGCCTGAAGAAGAAGACACTACCTGTGATGAATGTGTTTCCCCTCTCAGAATTTCTTTGGTACCAAATATAAGCAGGAATCTCCTTCCTACTACTCCTTACTCTGAAAACCAAATTATAGTACTGATGTGTTTTGGGGTTCATGTTGGATCGGAAATCCTTGTTGACGGGATTTACTTTGAGGATAACCGTATAGACTTATTTGTAAAAATCTGATTGTTTCATTATGTGCACCAGAAAATTGTATTTCAATTTGTTACATTGTAAATATCACCCAATGGTGTTATTGTTGTAAATATGATGTATTTTCAGCTGTGCTGAAGTGCTGTGTGTAAAGATAAAGGTTTAAGTAAGGAGTAGTGTTTGTCATACGGAGAGATTTGTGCCGTGTCTTTGCCATTGCAATAAGTGTTTGACATATGAATAAAATTTGATAAACATTGATTCAGTGTTTGCCATCTTTTTATTCTCTCACAATAAATTAAGTTAGGGTGTGTGTGTGTGTGTGTGTGTGTGTGTGTGTGTGTGTGTGTGTGTGTGTGTGTGTGTGTGTGAATATGGTTTACAGTCTATGATTTGGACACGGCAGTAAACTGTTACCGCAGGTTGTGTCTAAAGTTTGGACTGCCATTTCATCTGTGGCACAGCCAATGTCTTTGTAAAAACTTATGGATCATATGGCTTGCTGCTGTTAATTAAGGCAGTTTTTCATCTCCTTCCAGGCTTCATATCAGTTTGCACTTTCCTACTCATCAGGGGCCTGCTTATGAGTTTTGATTTTCTGACATCCATCAAACAGAAATCCAAAGAGATATGAATGCTGTAGAAGCTGCCTCCCTTTGCATTTAAAGGAAATGCCACCCGATAGGCTTGATGTTTTCTGCAGTTCGAGCTTCAAGACACCCCCCAGTGCCTTGTGAGTGCTGCTTGGGGCTGGCGGTGTGAGTACTACTGGAGCAGGCCCCAAAAGCACAAAGACCACAGCATTCCGGGTGAAGAGGGAAATGTTGGTGAAGCACAGGCTGTATTGGATTATAGAATTTTTTTTAATGCACTGACACTAGCGCCATCATTACTCCCCAAGGAGTATTCCAACCCGTTAGTTAGCCACTGCATCAATGCTTGACAATCATCATGGGAATGACATGGTTATACATTGTAGAGTGTGACTGCTTGCATTGGTTACACATTTCCCACATACAAAATGTCTATATATGTACTCACCCGTTTCGTCCGTCCGGGCGTCCGGGCGTCCGTTTAAAACTTTAACGTTGGATTTTTCTCGGAGACTATTAAGTCTATCAACACCCAATTTGGCATGATGGTGTATGTTGACAAGGCGTCAGAAAACATACACAGTGACTTGACCTTGCTTCAAGGTCAAGGTCGCAGGGGCCGTAAATGTTGTCTAAAAAACAGCCATTGTTCACATTTTCCCAATTTTCTCTGAAGTTTTTGAGATTGGATACCTGACCTATATATGGTATATAGGGCAAAGTAATCCCTATCTTTTGATACCAGTTTGATTGACCATACTTCAAGGTCAAGGTCACAGGAGCTCTTTAAAGTTGACCCTGAACTATGGAAGATAACTCTTCCAAACTTCATAACATTGTAGTACACATGTTATACTTTCATACTAGGTCAACCGTGTTGTCCGTCCGGGCGTCCTATCGTCCGTAAAAAAACTTTATCTTTGGATTTTTCTCGGAGATTATAAAGTTGGATTGTATACATATTTTGAAGTGACCTTGACCCTGAACTATGGAAGATAACTCTTCCAAACTTCATAACATTGTAGTACACATGTTATACTGTCACACTAGGTCACCTGTATTGTCCGTCCGGGCGTCCTGTCATCCGTAAAAAACTTTAACTTTGGATTTTTCTCGGAGACTATGAAGTCTATCAACACCCAATGTGGCATGATGGTGTAGGATAACAAGATGTCAAAAAACATACATAGTGACTTGACCTTGCTTCAAGGTCAAAATTCCAGGAGCTCTTTAAAAAGTTGGATTGTATACATATTTTGAAATGACCTTGACCCTGAACTATGGAAGATAACTCTTCCAAACTTCATAACATTGTAGTACACATGTTATACTTTCATACTAGGTCACCCGTGTCGTCCGTCCGGCCGTCCGTAAAAAACTTTAACGTAGGATTTTTCTCGGAGACTATTAAGTCTTATTAACACCCAATTTGGCATGATGGTGTATGATGACAAGGCAACAAAAAACATACATAGTGACTTGACCTTACATCAAGGTCAAGGTCCAGGGGCCGTAAATGTTGTCTAAAAAACAGCCATTTTTCACATCCTCTTAGCATGTGAGTCGTGTGGGCTTTGCCCTTCTTGTATGGGAATTTTCTCAAGGTTTATGGCCCCCTGTGGGTTGGGGGTCAGAATAGACCCACAGCATCTCCCTACCTAATTCGTAAGAGGCGAATGAATACGGACATCATGACTTTATTTGTGCATATTCAAAATTTTTCTAGTGATTCTCGTGCTTAATGGCCTTACATAGCCTACAGCTAATAGGCCGTAAAACTCCTTCCATTCATCCATTGAGGTATATATGGTGCAGATTCTATAGCTAATGGTTGGAACACCCACTGGCTGGGAGTATCCTAATTATACATTCATGACTTGAAATCAGCCCTCACATACATGTATATTCATTCATTTTACTTTTAAGCGGCCTCTGGAATATCTTCACGAGTCCCTCACACCCAAAATGTAACCCCATGCTGAACATTGTAATGCAAGGTGCATTTGATTTTTTGACTCACATGCGAAGCAAAAGTGAGTCTATGTACTCACCCGTTTCATCCGTCCGGGCGTCCGGGCGTCCGTTTAAAACTTTAATGTTGGATTTTTCTCGGAGACTATTAAGTCTATCAACACCCAATTTGGCATGATGGTGTAGGATGACAAGGCGTCAACAAACATACATAGTGACTTGACCTTGCTTCAATGTCAAGGTCGCAGGGGCCATAAATGTTGTCTAAAAAACAGCCATTTTTCACATTTTCTCATGGTAGAAAGTGCCAATAAGCACCATTGTGCTTCTTATGTCTTGAATTAACAGCTTTGTGTTGCATGACCTTGGATGACCTTGGATGACCTTGACCTTGGGTCAAGGCCACATGTATTTTGGTAGGGAAAATGTGTAAAGCATTTCTTAGTGTATGATGTCATTGCTAGGTGTAGTTGTTTGACCTTGACCTTGAGGGTCACCTGAAGGTCAAGGTCATGTAAAGGTCAAGGTCAAGCATGTGAGTGGTATGGGCTTTGCCCATCTTGTTTCTTTTTTTAGGAGTATGTGTGTGTGTGTGTGTGTGTGTGTGTTATGGATGCATGGTGGTGTGGTGTGTGTACTAATTCAATGGCATACGTAGGAGGTTGCCATTGAAGTCACCTAATTTGTGACCGGCAGCTACTCAGACCCTATATCCCCCAGTGGGTTCGGGGTAAGAATTGACCCACCGTGTCTCCCTACATAGCCTAGAAAGGCTGCTAAAGGCCGTAAAACTCCTTCCATCCAACCATCAGACCCTATAGCTGCATTCTTGGACGAAGCGTCTAACTCATTTCTACAGGAATAAAACAAGCACCTAGTTCTGATCACAATGGGCCCCACAGATAGTGTGATTAAATTTTTGTTTTGTTTTGCTGTGGAGGTGGGCAATGGCCGGGGCAGCATCGGGGTGGAACTGGTGGCCTGTCTTTGAAACCTCACTGTTCATGCTTCTTGACTGTATTTGTTGTCAGGCGCTAATGAAAAATTGATCATGAGGCTCAATGATCGAGCAGGGATCAAGCAAGGCGTGGTCTATAGTCTGGGCTAAAGTTGCTCTACAAAATCACTTTATACCTCAAACCAAACTTGTTCTAATCGGCCAACCATAGAACGTATGGAAACAATAAGAAGCTTCACATTTAAAAGTAAGCAATTATTATTTCTGTTGGTGTTTGCTGTCATTTATTTCATTTCCTACAACTCTACGACACACGAAATGCAGAAAATATTCCCAAGATTCATGCACGAGCGAAAACCTAAGCGACAGTCCATGACGCTGTGATTTATGAAAACAGAAATACATTTCTGACCACGATTTCAAACTTCATCAGCTGCGCTGCGCACCATAATGATTATTTCTAAGTTGGAATAACCTAGCTTCGCTAATTCCTAACAAATAAATACATGGCATGTCTGTGGGGCATATCAAATTTCCTGCGCTGACGTCACAACTAGTGAGTGGATTTTGGAGCGAGCACTTGTTGTGGAGCCGTCTACGTGTCTTGGTAAGTATCAGACCCCAGTAGTTTTCGGGATCAAAGGCACCGACGGAAACGGCGACTTCATTGTACTCCTTACGTCACGACATGTATCTGTACGGTCAGGTGTAGAGCTGTATTATTATTATTATTATGTAGCCTCACATCAATCGAATCTGTGGATGATACGACCTCCTCGGCACGAAAGATTGAACGGGAGCATTTTTGTCCGGCTGCTGAGCGTGTGCTCCGATTACGACATAATTATGTGCTTTCTGTCCCTTGTGTAGAGTAACTTGCATTACTGAGGACGAAGTGATGGTACATCTTTGCAAAACATCTGAGAAGTTCCAAATTGAGTGCTGAGGAGGTTTGTTATACATTCAAAATGGCGGGTGAAGTTTCTGCCGAAGTCGGGTGCGCGGCGAAGTTTCTCGAGCGGTCTTCAATTTACAGTCACACCTAGACCGAAGGATTTCAGTTCAAATTTTGAAGTTATAGAGTGAAATTATTAGGGGAGATTTTGGGTTCACTGTCGTCTTTAAAAGCTTCGTTTCTTCGCTCTGTCACTGCAGGTTCAGGTTGGAACAACGAACTGCAACGCAGCAATGTAACAATATACATGTACAAAGACGAAAGTCGCACATACAATGATACAGGCATACACAATTATTAGAGCTGATTCGGATGAAGCTCAAAATAATATGGCAATGCAACCACGATCGCGTGAATAAAGTGTTTCTGTTTGTCATAGTAACGGGTGAGTTGTTGTCGTTTGCAACAGAGAGGTTGAAAACAATCTGTTATGCACGGAGAACTTAGTCAAGTTTGTTGTGCAGCGTGTTCCGGCACCGTTTCCTGTGTCGTGACATTCAAGATCTTCATCTTGCATCCATATGTAGGTTTTTTCACCTCACTTACAGAAGCCTACATTTGCATGAGTGTCTTCTGCTATTGGAGAGAACCAGCTGCCATAGAAATGTTTGACTGCGATCATTTTTGAAGCGATGAACTTGGGACTGGGAGAGGAGAACGTCTGACGCGATAGCCCACTACAAAACTGAGTGTAGAATGAGGACGGAACATAATATTATTTATCGGAATCATCGTGCAGATACCTCAGTGTCACACTGTCCATATTGGTGTGTGAGTGAGTGAGTATTGAGTGTGTGTGTGTGTGTGTGTGTGTGTGAGAGAGAGAGAGAGAGAGAGAGAGAGAGAGAGAGAGAGAGAGAGAGAGAGAGAGAGAGAGAGAGAGAGAGAGAGAGCTTATGAAGGAAATCAGACACCTTCGTTGTTTCGATGGTTGAGTAATACATTTAGTCAGGGATGATACCAACTAATGTACCAATTAGCAGCTACGTTTTGGTTTATACTTGTTAATCTGAAACCAAAGGGTATATTAACACCAACAACAAATCAAGCAACTCAAACCAAATCAAATAATAACCTAATCAAATTCAAAGCAAACAAAAGCTGAACAAAGTTAGTTCTGAGGCTGTGTAATTTGCCATTGTGGATCAAGAAATTAAGTGATAGGTTTGCTCACTATTTGAATATTGTGCATGTGCAATCACAACTGTGATACTTAGCATCTGTACATTTACCTTTAAGTATATTTTTCTTTCAAATTGCATTGCTGAAGAAAAGGATGCACATTTAAAACTAGATCTGTACGTGCTTGAGTACAGCAGACCAGTTTCAATGTTACTTGGAGATTTTCTAACCATTATACAATACTCAAGGCAATTTCCTGAGAAATCGGTGCATTTTCTTGTATACTCGTGTGCAAAGCTGCAGAAAACAGTAAATAATCTCTTGCCTAACTTAAATCACTTAATTCATCTCCAGCTACATCTACTCACTTATCAGTTTACACCCTGAGAGACCAAGGCCCAGCCCTCACAAAAATGAACAACTGACCTCACCATGTTTTTCACACCTTTTTCTCTTGGCAGTCAAACTCATGTCCTATGATGCTCCATATTTTGGCACCATCTTATGTAACACATGATACACCTAAAACATCTTCATGTTCTTCATCCTTAGAGAGCTACCAACAGTTTTCATTTGCAACCAGTATTTATACAGCGGGATAGCTTCTGAATGAATTGCAGCTATATGTTGAACCCTTAAATCTTATGAATAAGACTGTGTAATAGCACTGAATTAATGAACAACAGAGTACAAAGAAAGTTAAGACTTCCGCAGCCAGGCGCCTGGGTCTGCCCACTAAAAAGTGCAGACCCCGTGTCCGCACGACGTTGTCCTACTTCTGCAACTTGAACCAAGCAATGGAGTGACGCTTATGATAGGGATGTTTGAAATAGAAAACAACGTTTCTGATATCTGCACACTTTGCCCGAATTATATTATAAAAGATTAATTCACCCGTCCCATATTTACATCATTACTTGGCGCCTGGCTGTGGAATTTTTCCCAAAGAAACAGTTGAGTTCTGTGATGGTTCCCCATCTGTGAAATTTCAGTCCAGTAAAATCAAGGGAGTTCTCACTTTGAAAATTAGTGTCAACTAGCGGGTACCCGTGCTATGCACTGCTGATGTGTGAATATTACTGTAAACAGATTGTATAGCATGTTTACATACAAACTCAGACTGACTCAGAAATACCAAACAAATCTATAAAAGAAGAGTAAGTAATGTTACATGTTGAAAAGTGGATAAAAATATTAAAAAATTAAAACCTTTCCGGGGCTTGAACCCAACGACTTTAGGACTTTCGAGCGTTCACAGTCCCGCGCTCTATCCCATCATCTACTGACCCACATGACATCATACTTTCATAGCGAGTCGCTAACGTATATATATATATATGATCCGAGTTGGTCCACCAAAAATGCGATTATAGGAATAGGATGAAGGCCGACTGAAACTTGCGAGGACCTAAAAAAGTCACTTCAAAGTCAAATTTGGTCACGAAAAATACCCTACTACCCCTTCCCAACCGTCCTCTGGGCTGATTCCAAAAAGCAAAGTGATCGGCAAAACGGGCTCGAAGGAGTTCTTGCATGAAGTTTTACCGTTTGCGTATTATTAGTGTCAATGGAGGTGAATTTGTAGGGGGAGACGGTGGTTGCTAATCCAAGCTGGGATGCCACAGCTATCTGAGATGGGGTTCTAGAGATCACCAGGATGGGTGTCGAAACCTTAGTGGTTGTCTAATCAGTAGCAAACCCAATCAAAAGCGCGAAGTCCAGCTCATCCCTTCACTTAGGACTGAATGCAAATGAAGCACAGTCTCACCCCAAAATGAAAATCCTCCATGAGATGGAGAACTTTCTGTGCTGTGACTCTCAGAGGTGCCTACACATCAGTGCTGTTGCCACCATCCCTTTTGCAGTTTCTTCTGTGAATTCCATCACTGCTCTGCCTTCCCGGATTTATTGATCAGTGGACGCAAAAGAACTTAATTTCATTTATAGACATTCAGTGAGATTTTTTAATAGACTTATATAGGAGACAGATCAATTACGGCTCCCGGGTCTATCCTTTAAGTATTCCTCTCATGCATGCATGAAGATGTGTGAATTATACAGTTTATTTGATTGATTAAATCCTTATTGGGAGGGGGGGAGGGAGTTAAGGTAACATGGCAGAAAAAAAAGGTTGGTAGGTTGCTTGAAGTTTATTTCATCTTTTGAAGAGGCCAGACTGAAGATAAACCACACTGTCTCTCACTGAAAACCTTTTCTAAAACTTGAATAGTGGATTCCCTAGTGCTTGTAGGGCAGGAAAGATTGGACAGCACGCAGTTCATTGTTTGCTGTCATTTTTTTGTTTTGTTTTGTTTCTTTTCTTTTTTTGCATGATTAAATTTTTTTTAGGGTCTGCAGATAAAAGGGACCATTTGGGTTACCATAACCACTTTTGTTGTTGTTGCCTTAATCAGATTCTCATGACCTTTTCCTCTGGTTTTGAGAGGGAGAGATAGTGTGAATGAAGGCAGTGACTGCTCGTATGTGTGCAAGTCAGGTCTCATCCAGCAATTGTTAATACCACACTCCCCTAGACTGAGAGGACTACTTGTAACAGTTCTCATTTGAGTCTGTAGTTTGGTTCAGCAGCCACAGAGATAATCCTGTCAGAAAAGTGAAAAATTGTGACCTGCGTGTAATTTTTTCCTCCTCCTCCTCCTCCTTCTCCTCCTCCTCCTCCTCCTCCTCCTCCTCCTCCTCCTCCTCCTCCTCCTCCTCCTCCTCCTCCTCCTCCTCCTCCTCCTCCTCCTCCTCCTCCTCCTGCAACTCCTCCTCCTGCAACTCCTCCTCCTGCAACTCCTCCTCCTCCTCCTCCTCCGTCCTCCAACTCCTCCTCCTCCTCCTCCAACTCCTCCTCCTCCTCCAACTCCAACTCCAACTCCTCCTCCTCCTCCTCCTCCAACTCCAACTCCTCCTCCTCCTCCTCCTCCTCCTCCTCCTCCTCCTCCTCCTCCTCCTCCTCCTCCTCCTCCTCCTCCTCCTCCTCCTCCTCCTCCTCCAACTCCTCCTCCTCCTCCTCCTCCTCCTCCTCCTCCTCCTCCTCCTCCTCCTCCTCCTCCTCCTCCTCCTCCTCCTCCTCCTCCCTCACTCCTCCTCCAACTCCAACTCCAACTCCAACTCCACCCCCTCCAACTCCTCCTCCTCCTCCTCCTCCTCCCCTCCTCCTCCTCCTTCCTCCTCCTCCT
Organism: Theodoxus fluviatilis; assembly: GCA_034096865.1. Taxonomy (NCBI): domain Eukaryota; kingdom Metazoa; phylum Mollusca; class Gastropoda; order Cycloneritida; family Neritidae; genus Theodoxus; species Theodoxus fluviatilis. The sequence goes on from JAWQFJ010002837.1 coordinate 72,676, forward strand.
CCATCCTCCTCCTCCTCCTCCTCCTCCTCCTCCTCCTCCTCCTCCTCCTCCTCCTCCTCCTCCTCCTCCTGCAACTCCTCCTCCTCCTCCCTCCTCCTCCTCCTCCTCCTCCTCCTCCTCCTCCTCCTCCTGCAACTCCCTCACCTCCTCCAACTCCTCCTCCTCCTCCTCCTCCTTCTCCTCCTCCTCCAACTCCTCCTCCTCCTCCTCCTCGTCGTCCTCCTCGTCGTCGTCCTCCTGCAACTCCTCCTCCTCCTCCTCCTCCTCCTGCAACTCCTCCTCCTCCTCCTCCTCCTCCTCCTCCTCCTCCTCCTCCTCCTCCTCCTCCTCCTACTTCTCCTCCTCCTCCTCCTCCTCCTCCTACTCCTCCCTCCTCCTCCTCCTCCTCCTCCTCCTCCTCCTCCTCCTCCTCCTCCTCCTGCAACTCCTCCTCCTCCTCCTCCTCCTGCAACTCCTCCTCCTCCTCTTGCAACTCCTCCTTCTCCTCCTCCTCCTCCTGCAACTCCTCCTCCTCCTCCTCCTCCTCCTCCTGCAACTCCTCCTTCTCCTCCTCCTCCTGCAACTCCTCCTTCTCCTCCTCCAGCATCATCATCAACAAAAACCATCACAAACTGTGTGTGTGTGTGTGTGTGTGTGTGTGTGTGTGTGTGTGTGTGTGTGTGTGTGTGTGTGTGTGTGTGTGTGCATGTGTTACAATAGTCATGTAAAATTTATAAAGTATACTAATCTGAACACCCCCCCCCCCCCCCCCCAATAAAATTCCACTGAAAATGCTTAAAATTGTTTAAAAAAATTAAATGGTTCTCACAGGGAAGTTGAGACAGCATGCAGTTTGTTGTTTTCTTCTTCTTTTTTCATCTGTTTTTTAAAATGATCATAACTGAAAACCCCCCCCACAAAAACTTGTTGGGTTACTGTAACTACAACTCACCCCCCCACCCCCACCCCCCCCCTACTCCACCACACCACCTCCTTTGTGCTTTCAGTACCTGGTCCAGCATCACACTGTTGATTGTTTTGGTCTGATGTCCCCACCTCTCTCTCTTTACAGCCTGTCTGCAGAACACTGGACCCCATGGATCTGAAGAACATCTACCGACAGGCAGGGGTGCCTGAGACCCACCATGGCGGTCACTCTGGTCACGCTGGCCACATCTCTGTCACCCACACTGGTCATGCATCCGTCACACATGCTGGCCTCATTTCAGTCACTCATCCTGGTCACTCTTCCCATGCACAGCAGCAGCAGCAGCAGCAGCAACAGCAGCAGCAGCAGCAACAACAACAGCAGCAACAACAGCAGCAACAACAGCAGCAACAGCAGCAGCAGGTATGTTGGCTTAAGTTAATAGGTACAGATTTTTCCCTTCTCAGTAATAGAAGTCTTGTCCATGCATTATATTTGAAATTAATATATTGGATGAAGTACATGTCTACCTTCTTTCCATGACCTTATGGCATCAACAGAAACTGAATGAAACTATGAGCAGATGGAAAAGGCTTGTTTGGCTTGGATATAATGATATCATCATTCAAATTCTTGAGTATTAGGCTTTACCAACTGTGATAAAAACATGGAGTCTTTCTTTTCCCCTGTCATTTTATTGAGATGGGAGAAAAGGTTTACATCCTACCTCACTGCTGCACATCATCTTACCTTGCCTCGCTTTACCTCACCTCACCTCACCTTACCTCACTTGACCTCGACTCTCCTCACTTCACATCACCTCAGCTCAGCTCAGCTTGCCTCACTTTGCATAACCTCACCTGACTTTACCTCCACTCACCTCACTTCACATTGCCTCAGCTCATCTTGCCTCACTTTGCATAACCTCACCTGACTTTACCTCCACTCACCTCACTTCACATTGCCTCAGCTCAGCTTGCCTCACTTTGCATAACCTCACCTGACCTTACCTCACCTCTCCTCACTTGATCTCATTCATTACACTTCATTTTTCTCCCTTTTACTTCATTCTGTAGACACTCATTCCTGTTCCAACTTCTGCACATTTCTCTGTGAGCAGCTGTACCAGAAAACGCTGCAGCAGGCGACTTTGCCCCGAATGGACCTTACTGTGCAGTCGGTGGAGAGCCTCGGAGCTGTGGTCTGTGCAGGATCCAGCTCCAACCGCCCTTCACCCTTTGTCCAGCAAGTCACCATTCGGCACAAACATGTCCTGGGGGAGGAGGACCCCTTTATATGTGAGGTCTGTGGCAAGCACTTCCTGGAGTTGAATCCCGGGCTGCTTACTGCCGCCACGGGTCAGCCTGTCCTGCAGCAGCCAACTCAGCAGCATGTTCTGCCTGTCAGCAGCACCAACACTTTCTACACCAGGTGAGTGGCGGCGGTGGTGGCGGTGGTGGCGGTGGTGGCGGTGGTGGTGGTGGTGGTGGTGATGGTGGTGGTGGTGGTGGTGGTGGTGGTGGTGGTGGAGGTGATGGTGGTGGAGGTGGTGGTGGTAGTGGAGATGGTGGATGTGGTGGTGGTGGTTGTGGAGGTGGTGGTGGTTGTGGTGGTGGTGGTGGTGGTGGTGGTGATGGTGGAGGTGGTGGTGGAGGTGGTGGGGGTGGTGGTGGTGGTGGTGGTGGTGGTGGTGGTGGTGGTAGTGGAGGTAGTGGTGGTGGTGGTGGTGGTTGTGGAGATGGCTGTGGTTGTGATGGTGGTTGTAGATGTGGTTGTAGAGATGATGGAGGTGAAGGTGGTGGTGGTGGTGACAATGTTGCAAAGTTTTCCATAGAACATGGTGATGCTGATACTGATGGTATGTCACTTTCTATAACGGGTGTGTGGTGGTGATGATGGTGATGATGATGATGATGACAGGTGTCTCTTACTTCATCACTAAATGTAGAGCAATGAGTTTGAGTAGGAGCTCTGGAGAGCTAAGCCAACACAGATGCTTGGCAGCAATGGGCAGACTGGTCATGGTGGCATGGGGAGGAGTGACATACCCCGGGAACTGCATGATGTCCCCCTCATCATTTGATTGTACCATTACAGGATGTAACACATTGACATCCCAGGCTAATCCCTGCATGTCATTTGTGTTGCAGCGAGCCTCTTGGAAAGGCTTTTAGCACCATCACCAGCAACTCGGCCAACAACATACAGAAGCACATGCGTACACCTCACTTTGATCTTAACCTCTACCAGCCCGAAGTGTTCGGCAAGCAATACGTCTCCGTCTCCTCCGCTGCCCCTATCACTATGTCTTCCTCTGTGGTGGACACTCAGCTTCGAGCGCCCCCTGTACCACCTCTCCCTCCACCCCCTGCCCAGCAGCCCATCGTGGCTGGGTCAGGGGAGCGGCCCTACTCGTGCGAACAGTGCGGCAAGAAGTTCCGAAAGTCCAGCAACCTGATTTGCCACCGGCGCACGCACACAGGAGACAAGCCCTACAACTGTCACATCTGCAACAAAAACTTCACCCAGTCCAGCAGCTTGAAGGTGAGGGTTCTGATCATTCTTGTCCACTAGAGACTTTGCCTGCTGACGAAAGAGTCTCTAGCACAGTTCATATCACGTAATGGAACTAATCCGTCCAGAATATTCATAGGAGGTCACTCGAGAGGCTTGTGGGATAGCACTCTGCTCCCTGACATACACCATTAAAGTAGTTCTAAGACTATTTTGCACAAATTATTATGCTTGTTGAGTCAATTAACTCATTGCTTACGCAGGGATAGCATTAGGAAATTTACCTCTGTACGCAGTGTTTTTTTAAGTTTTCAAAAAATGGTAAAAAGTCCAAATTTTGAATAACTGTTTAATATTTGGTACCACAAGAAAGAAAATCATTTGCACTTTCTAGCTGAAGTGCTGGATAGTTACAATATGCAGTAAGAAAATTGGGGAATTTTTTTTTTAAACACCAGGTACATGCAATTTTGATTTTCTTTTTTTTTACACCTAATGTATTGTACTAATAGTCAAGAGATAGATTTTGCACAACAGTTCTGAAATCAGTATTTCCACATCAAACTATATTGATGAATGATTGACTACAGGATAAAAAAATGCTTGAAAATGATTTTTTTTAGCAAGTCAGAGAGGTGAAATCAGAAAATATACACTTACTCACTGCAATCTGTCTCTGTCTGAATAGAAGAAATCTCAGAATGGCCTTCTGAGAGAAAGAAAGCGCCCTACTTGGCATAGTCATTTTTTGTGTGGTACAGTTCATTGGAGGAGTAGAGAAGGTTTTCGGCATCCTCTGCATCCGAATCGATGTCTGTGTCTGCTGTAAAAACCGTTTCTATCTCTTCCTCTCTTTCTGATGTCGACGGCGACGAAGTCAATTCGTCTTCGCTTTCAGCCACGAAATCGATTCGTCTTCGCTGTCAGCCACCGCTTCATTCTCGTTGACTGGGACTATTTCCGCATCAGAATCATAAAGATCTTCTTCAGAAGTCCAATATCCACCTAGATCTTCAATATCAGACCCTTCTTCCATCCACACTTCTAATACTTCGTCATTTTCATCACCGCTCGATCACCTTCGACAACGCGACGCCATGTCGACAAGCGCGTAAACACGACGTAGGGTGAGCGTAGCTTCTACTACATCTAGCTTTCTCACGGGGACTATACTAAAGAAAAGGTAACTCCACCAAACACACACTGGATAGAGAATAAAGAGCTGTACAATTTACTTCCCTTGAAACAGCCACGGAGATAAGAAAAATTCTTTACGGCGACCGCAACACGTAGTTGAGCTGCGTAGCCAAAGGGTGTTGGCGTCATCGCAACCACGTGGTTGAGCTGCGTAAGCAATGAGTTAATAAGCGTTTATTCGATAAAATAAAATGTTTGTGTTGAAATGGAAACAAATTTTGACATCTGAATGATTTCTGTAAAAAGTGGAAAAAATAGTATCCAGAACGAACTATTTTGGTGCAGTGCTGTAATGCGAAGGGTCAAGTCTATTACGCATTCATTGCAAACTGCACCAGTCACGATTGACTCGGGTTGACAGAATGGGTTTTGACAAGCGTCCTGAGGGGATTCCCTGGCCAGGTTGTGTGTCCTGTCAGGAGTTGAGGTGTTGCTGGAATGACTATAAAAAGATAGGCCTGATGACCAGAGATTGCAAGTGTGTGGTTCAAGCACCCATCAGTGAATGAAATGTTTGCAGTGTAAAAGTCGGCATCTTTACCTGCTTTTGGTTACAGCATGTCAGATGAAGGAGTGTATTCAATCTGAGCCAAGATAGGAGGAAAGAGAGAGAAATTGGGAATTAAAATTGTGTATTATTTATCTCTTCTTCTTTTCAACATGTGTCATTGTTTGGTAGCCAGTCACAAAGGCAGTGTAGATTCAGAACTACTTTGAATTTGTTAGACACTTGATTTATTGGTGATCTTTTTCTTTTGTATTACTATTAGATCTCACTGTGATTGAATAGACATGCTGTTTACTTTAAGGCTGCATTGTCCAGTTTTGTTAGTCTGTTGAGTTGATTAATTTAAGAGTGATAGATGTTTATGTAAGCATGTTCATGTGAATTTCTTTGAATGCTTTGATGGAAATCTGTAGTTGCTTATGGTGTAGAAAATGGATGATGTGGTTTTGCAACCTTCTGTAACACTTCAGGGATCAAAATTGAAAGAATGAGTTTGCATGGTTTCACATGATAGAGGTTTTTTTTTAAAGGTGAAAAGCAAGTAGATTTCCAAGGAAACAGACCATTCTGTTCAGCTTTCTTTCCAACACTGACAGGTGCACATGCGAGTCCATACAGGCCAAAAGCCGTATCCCTGCCAGACTTGTGGAAAGCAGTTCAGCGTCTCCAGCGACCTCCAGAAGCACATCCGCATCCACACTGGGGAACGACCCTATGTGTACGTAGTGCCTGTGTGTGTGTAGTCCGTGTCTGTAGTCCCTGTGTGTATGTAGTCCCCATGTGTGCGCAGTGCCAATGTGTGTGTAGTCCCTGTGTGTATGTAGTGCCTATGTGTATGTAGTCCCTATGTGTGTGTAGTCCCTGTGTGTATGTAGTCCCTGTGTGTATGTAGTCCCTATGTGTGTGTAGTCCCTATGCGTATGTAGTCCCTATGTGTATGTAGTCCCTGTGTGTATGTAGTCCCTATGTGTGTGTAGTGCCTATGTGTATGTAGTCCCTGTGTGTGTGTAGTCCCTATGTGTATGTAGTCCCTATGTGTGTGTAGTGCCTATGTGTATGTAGTCCCTGTGTGTATGTAGTCCCTATGTGTATGTAGTCCCTGTGTGTATGTAGTCCCTGTGTGTATGTAGTCCCTATGTGTGTGTAGTCCCTGTGTGTATGTAGTCCCTGTGTGTATGTAGTCCCTGTGTGTATGTAGTGCCTATGTGTATGTAGTCCCTGTGTGTATGTAGTCCCTGTGTGTATGTAGTTCCTGTGTGTATGTAGTCCCTATGTGTGTGTAGTCCCTATGCGTATGTAGTCCCTATGTGTATGTAGTCCCTGTGTGTATGTAGTCCCTATGTGTGTGTAGTGCCTATGTGTATGTAGTCCCTGTGTGTGTGTAGTCCCTATGTGTATGTAGTCCCTATGTGTGTGTAGTGCCTATGTGTATGTAGTCCCTGTGTGTGTGTAGTGCCTATGTGTATGTAGTCCCTGTGTGTATGTAGTGCCTATGTGTATGTAGTCCCTATGTGTATGTAGTCCCTATGTGTATGTAGTCCCTATGCGTATGTAGTCCCTATGTGTATGTAGTCCCTGTGTGTATGTAGTCCCTGTGTGTATGTAGTCCCTGTGTGTATGTAGTCCCTGTGTGTATGTAGTCCCTATGTGTGTGTAGTCCCTGTGTGTGTGTAGTGCCTATGTGTATGTAGTCCCTGTGTGTGTGTAGTCCCTATGTGTGTGTAGTCCCTATGTGTATGTAGTCCCTATGTGTATGTAGTCCCTATGTGTATGTAGTGCCTGTGTGTGTGTGTAGTGCCTTGCTCGTATCAAGGTAGCATTGATGGATCTTCACTTCAGACTGTGTGCACTTGTTTTGTAGTCTTTGGTTTGATTAATGTTAATGCCAAGCAACAAAAGCCACAATTTGTGTTTGAGTTCCCAGCAGTGATACAAATAATAATAATAATAATAATAATAATAATAATAATAATAATAATAATAATAATAATAATGAGTATTTATATAGCGCTTTCCGTGCACAAAGCGCTTTACAAAGTTTAAAAAGAACATAGCCACACAAGCAAACAGCAAACAACTATAGCAACAAAAAGGCAAGATAAAGCCGCAAACAGACATCAATCGTGCAAACATACATGCAAAAACTGAAAAAGCAACAGAAACATAGAAAGGAACATAAGCACACAAGCAAATAAGGCAAAAGCAGCAAACAGATATCAACCATGCAAGCAAGCAAGCAAACAACTATAGCAACGAAAAAGCCGGAAACAAACAGCTTCATGCAAGCATAGAAGCAGACAACCATAGCAACATAGAAAAAGAACACAAAAACATACAAACAAGCAAGCAGATTAAAGTAATACATACTGACAAGCAAGACTAGACAGGAGGCACACACCTGATAAAAAAATACCACAAGTGTGAAAATTACTGATGCAGAGGTTTTTCAAAGTGTTGTGTGAAAAAGAGGGTTTTGAGGTTAGATTTAAAGGAATCGAGATCTTCGCAATGTCGGACTGAGCGGGGGAGAGAGTTCCATGCGACGGCAGCAGAGTGAGAAAAAGCTCTTCCGCCGTGCTGATCGCGAGTGTAGGGTTTGATATAAAAAATTATAGTATCAGAGGATGAGCGGAGTGTTCTTGCGGGGGTGTATAGTTCGAATGGTTGTGAGAGGTATAGAGGAGCAGAGCCGGTGATGATTCTGAAACAGAGGCAGCAGCACTTGTATTGGATCCTCAGGTCTACCGGGAGCCAATGCAATTTCTTCAACAGGGGGTACAAGACTGGGTTCGTGGGGCTTTGCAGACAAGACGGGCGGCAGAATTTTGAACACGTTGAAGCGGAAGAGTTGTAGATTTGGGACAGCTAATTAGAATCGAGTTGCCATAGTCCAGCCTAGAAAGTATGTATGATGTAACTAGTGTTTTGGTGGCGTCTTCTGTGAGGTAGGGGCGAATGGAACCTATTCTTTTTAATTCTAAGTAAGCGGCCTGGCAGACTTTTAAAACGTGTTGTTTCATAGAGAGATCAGTCTAGAAAAATGCCAAGATCATGGACAGAGTCTAAGAAACCAACAGTGCCGCCTCCTAGAGTGATAGAAGGAGGGAGAGTGAAGGAGGTAGAGAGTGAGGGTTTCGTGAAACGGATGGCTTCTGTTTTCTCACAGTTTAGTTTCAACTTGTTGGTGGACATTCAGAGTTCAACGTCAGCAATACAAGACTGCATTGAAGTGGTCATCTTGTCATATTCTGAGGGAATGGCTGAATTCTGAAGCTGAGTGTCGTCGGCAAACATTTCGTGTAGAACAGAATGTCCGTCGATGAGTTCAGTTAGAGGGGAGGTATACATAATGAACAGGACAGGGCACACATCACCAAAATATTGAAAAAGTAGGTAGATAACAGAGGTTCTTATGGACTGAGCACTGTTGCCTAATTTTGAACTTTATCATTTTTATATGTGTGCATGTTGAGCCTGATGTCCTCACCAACTGCAGTGCCAGTGCACTGCTCTGCATTTGGCTCTCATTTTGTGTAAAGGAAAAGACTTAGACTTTGTCGTTAATGTTTTAATGTTGTGTTGAAGGAGATGTTTACAAAGAGATTCCTTATCTGTCACGATATGTATGTGTATACATTTTTCTTTAACAGTTGTGGAGACTGCGGCAAGAATTTCAGCCAGTCCTGCAGTCTGCGCGTGCACCAGCGCATCCACACCAAGGAGCAGCCATTTGAGTGCACCGTCTGCAAGAAGCGCTTCAGCGTGCTAGGCAACCTCCAGATTCACAAGAGAGTGAGCGCTCACGCAGTCCTCTCATGACTGAACAGATCTGAAAGCTGTGTAAACCTGACAAAACACACCTTTGGCTAGGTAGTAAGGCTGGCCTGGCTTCCTGGCTGGCTCCGGCGTCTCCCTACGCGATTCGTAAGAGGCGAATACCTAGGAACACCATGACTTGATTAGCGTTTACTCTCGACTGTTCTAGTGATATTCTTGCTAAATGGCCTTACATAGCCTAAAAAGGCTGATAAGCCATAAAACACCATCCATCCATCCATCCATCCATCCATCCATCCATTCCTGGCTGGCTGGCTGGCTGGCTGGCTGGGTGAGTGGGTGGGTGCGTGAGTGGGTGGGTGGGTGGCTGGCTCATAGATGGCTGGAAGATTCCACTCATGTACTGACAGATAAACTGACAAACAAATAGCAAATATATGGACTGATGAACAGGGCATTGATTGAGTAAATATAGCATATTTTGCTTTTTCACTAATGGTTTAAATGTTAAGTTTAGACATGCTTTTTTTGTACAGATGTGTAATTTAAACACACACACACACACACACACACACACACACACACCTAAAAACAAAAGCATCTGTATTCTGTGGGTGTTTCATTTGAAATAGCACCTGATGGATGATTTGTATTTGCCAGGTGCACACAGGAGATAAGCCGTTCACCTGCAACGAATGTGGCAAGAAGTTTGCCGTTTCCTCCAACCTCAAGAAGCACATGCGCGTGCACACCGGGGAGCGGCCCTACCAGTGCCAGGAATGTCCTCGCTGCTTCATCGCATCCAGCGACCTTCATCGTCACGTCAGAAAACAGGTGAGGAAAGGAGTTCATGTCCGTGTGCTGCTGTGTTTGTGCTCATCAGTCCACTTTCGCTGTAATTCCACAAAAAGTGATCAGAATTTTTTTTTGAGATGAAATAAATGTGTGGCTCTTTCCTGCAGTACTGTGGGTCCTTTTTCATTTTCTGTATTGAAGATGCCTCAGAATGTTACTGGGGTTGTGACTAGCAGACTACCTGTACTTGTATGCCGGCCAGAATGGGCTTGAAGATGCCTCAGTATGTAACTGGGGTTGTGACTAGCACAGAACCTGTACTTGTATGCCGGCCAGAATGGGCTTGAAGATGCCTCAGAATGTAACTGGGGTTGTGACTAGCAGACTACCTGTACTTGTATGCCGGCCAGAATGGGCTTGAAGATGCCTCAGTATGTAACTGGGGTTGTGACTAGCACAGAACCTGTACTTGCATGCCGGCCAGAATGGGCTTGAAGATGCCTCAGAATGTAACTGGGGTTGTGACTAGCAGACTACCTGTACTTGCATGCCGGCCAGAATGGGCTTGAAGATGACTAGAATGTTACTGGGGTTGTGACTAGCAGACTACCTGTACTTGTATGCCGGCCAGAATGGGCTTGAAGATGCCTCAGAATGTAACTGGGGTTGTGACTAGCAGACTACCTGTACTTGCATGCCGGCCAGAATGGGCTTGAAGATGACTAGAATGTTACTGGGGTTGTGACTAGCAGACTACCTGTACTTGCATGCCGGCCAGAATGGGCTTGAAGATGACTAGAATCGTAGATAATAACAAGTTGAAATATTTCCTACCCCAAAACTAGGTTTTGTTGATCAAACTCATAGGAAAATGCCTTCCTTGTTTTCCACTGTGATGATTATCCATATGATGAATGAATGACCCATGATTGAGAGCCAGCTCTTTAAAAAGTTGAATAGCATTTGAGGGCATCAGAGAGCTTTCAAGAGACATGACAAGTGGCAAGGACGGGTATCTCTGCTGCAGGTTAATGCAACAACAACAGCCAGTAATAACACACATTGCCAGCAATAAAACACATTGCCAGCAATAACACACATTGCCAGCAATAACACACATTGCCAGTAATAACACACATTGCCAGCAATAACACACATTGCCAGCAATAATGCACATTGCCAGTAATAACGCACATTGCCAGTAATTACACACATTGCCAGTAATAACACACATTGCCAGTAATAACACACATTGCCAGCAATAACACACATTGCAGCAATAACACACATTGCCAGCAATAACACACATTGCCAGCAATAACACACATTGCCAGTAATTACACATATTGATAGTAATAACACACATTGCCAGTAATTACACACATTGCCAGTAATTATACACATTGCCAGTAATAACACACATTGCCAGCAATAACGCACATTGCCAGTAATAACGCACATTGTCAGTAATTACACACATTGCCAGTAATAACACACATTGCCAGTAATAACAGACATTGCCAGCAATAACACACATTGCAGCAATAACACACATTGCCAGCTATAACACACATTGCCAGTAATAACACACATTGCCAGTAAATTACACACCTTGCCAGCAATAACACACATTGCCAGTAATAACACACATTGCAATAGCAACAGCCAGTAATAACACACATTGCAACAGCAACAGCCAGTAGCAACACACATTGCCAGTAATAACACACATTGCCAGTAATTACACACATTGCCAGTAATTACACACATTGCCAGCAATAACACACATTGCCAGCAATAACACACATTGCCAGTAATAACACACATTGCCAGTAATTACACACATTGATAGTAATAACACACATTGCCAGCAATAACACACATTGCCAGTAATAACACACATTGCCAGTAATAACACACATTGCAACAGCAACAGCCAGTAGCAATACACATTGCCAGTAATAACACACATTGCAACAGCAACAGCCAGTAGCAACACATATTGCCAGTAATAACACACATTGCAACAGCAACAGCCAGTAGCAACACACATTGCCAGTAATAACACACATTGCAACTGCAACATCCAGTAATAACACATTGCAATAGCAACAGCCAGTAATAACACACATTGCAATAGCAACAGCCAGTAATAACACACATTGCAACAGCAACAGTCAGTAATAACACACATTGCAATAGCAACAGCCAGTAGCAACACACATTGCAATAGCAACAGCCAGTAGCAACACACATTGCAATAGCAACAGCCAGTAGCAACAAACATTGCAATAGCAACAGCCAGTAATAACAATAGCAACATCCAGTAATAACCAATAGCAACAGTCACTAATAACACACATTGCAATAGCAACAGCCAGTAATAACACACATTGCAATAGCAACAGCCAGTAATAACACACATTGCAATAGCAACAGTCAGTAATAACACACATTGCAATAGCAACAGTCAATAATAACACACATTGCAATAGCAACAGCCAGTAATAACACACATTGCAACATCAACAGCCAGTAGCAACACACATTGCAATAGCAACAGCCAGTAGCAACACGCATTGCAATAGCAACAGCCAGTAGCAACACACATTGCAATAGCAACAGCCAGTAGCAACACACATTGCAATAGCAACAGCCAGTAGCAACACATATTGCAATAGCAACATCCAGTAGCAACACACATTGCAATAGCAACAGCCAGTAGCAACACACATTGCAATAGCAACAGCCAGTAGCAACACACATTGCAAAAGCAACAGTCAGTAATAACCAATAGCAACATCCAGTAATAACCAATAGCAACAGTCAATAATAACACATATTGCAATAGCAACAGCCAGTAATAACACACATTGCAATAGCAACAGCTAGTAGCAACACACATTGCAATAGCAACAGCCAGTAATAGCACACATTGCAATAGCAACAGCCAGTAAAAGCACACATTGTAATAGCAACAGCCAGTAGCAACACACATTGCAACAGCAACAGCCAGTAATAACCAATAGCAACATCCAGTAATAACCAACAGCAACAGCCAGTAGCAACACACATTGCAATAGCAACAGCCAGTAGCAACACGCATTGCAATAGCAACAGCCAGTAGCAACACGCATTGCAATAGCAACAGCCAGTAGCAACACGCATTGCAATAGCAACAGCCAGTAATAACACACATTGCAATAGCAACAGCCAGTAGTAACACACATTGCAACAGCAACAGCCAGTAATAACACACATTGCAATAGCAACAGCCAGTAGCAACAGGCATTGCAATAGCAACAGCCAGTAGCAACACGCATTGCAATAGCAACAGCCAGTAGCAACACACATTGCAATAGCAACAGCCAGTAGCAACACACATTGCAACATCAACAGCCAGTAGCAACACACATTGCAACATCAACAGCCAGTAATAACCCACATTGCAATAGCAACAGTCAGTAATAACACACATTGCAATAGCAACAGTCAGTAATAACATGCATTGCAATAGCAACAGCCAGTAGCAACACGCATGGCAACAGCAACAGCCAGGTAATAACCCACATTGCAATAGCAACAGCCAGTAATAACACACAATGCAATAGCAACAGCCAGTAGCAACACACATTGCAATAGCAACAGCCAGTAGCAACACACATTGCAATAGCAACAGCCAGTAGCAACACACATTGCAATAGCAACAGCCAGTAATAACACACATTGCAATAGCTACAGCCAGTAATAACACACATTGCAATAGCAACAGTCAGTAATAACCAATAGCAACAGTCAGTAATAACCAATAGCAACATTCAGTAATAACCATAGCAACAGCCAGTAGCAACACACATTGCAATAGCAACAGCCAGTAGCAACACGCATTGCAATAGCAACAGCCAGTAGCAACACGCATTGCAATAGCAACAGCCAGTAGCAACACGCATTGCAATAGCAACAGCCAGTAGCAACACACATTGCAATAGCAACAGCCAGTAATAACCAATAGCAACATCCAGTAATAACCAATAGCAACATCCAGTAGCAACACACATTGCAACATCAACAGCCAGTAGCAACACACATTGCAATAGCAACAGCCAGTAATAACCATAGCAACAGCCAGTAGCAACACACATTGCAATAGCAACAGCCAGTAGCAACACACATTGCAACATCAACAGCCAGTAATAACCATAGCAACAGCCAGTAGCAACACACATTGCAACATCAACAGCCAGTAGCAACACACATTGCGATAGCAACAGCCAGTAATAACCATAGCAACAGCCAGTAGCAACACACATTGCAATAGCAACAGCCAGTAATAACACACATTGCAATAGCAACAGCCAGTAGCAACACACATTGCAATTGCAACAGCCAGTAGCAACACACATTGCAACATCAACAGCCAGTAGCAACACACATTGCAATAGCAACAGCCAGTAATAACCATAGCAACAGCCAGTAGCAACACACATTGCAATAGCAACAGCCAGTAGCAACACACATTGCAATAGCAACAGCCAGTAATAACCATAGCAACAGCCAGTAATAACACACATTGCAATAGCTACAGCCAGTAATAACCAATAGCAACAGCCAGTAACAACACACATTGCAATAGCAACAGCCAGTAATAACACACATTGCAATAGCAACTGCCAGTAATAACCAATAGCAACAGCCAATAACAACACACATTGCAATAGCAACAGCCAGTAACAACACACATTGCAATAGCAACTGCCAGTAATAACCAATAGCAACAGCCAGTAATAACACACATTGCAATAGCAACAGTCAGTAATAACCAATAGCAACAGCCAGTAATAACCAATAGCAACAGCCAGTAATAACACACATTGCAATAGCAACTGCCAGTAATAACCAATAGCAACAGCCAGTTACAACACACATTGCAATAGCTACAGCCAGTAATAACACACATTGCAATAGCAACTGCCAGTAATAACCAATAGCAACATCCAGTAATAACCAATAGCAACAGCCAGTAACAACACACATTGCAATAGCTACAGCCAGTAATAACACACATTGCAATAGCAACTGCCAGTAATAACCAATAGCAACATCCAGTAATAACCAATAGCAACAGCCAGTAACAACACACATTGCAATAGCTACAGCCAGTAATAACACACATTGCAATAGCAACTGCCAGTAATAACCAATAGCAACAGCCAGTAATAACACACATTGCAATAGCTACAGCCAGTAATAACACACATTGCAATAGCTACAGCCAGTAACAACCAATAGCAAAAGCCAGTAATAACCAATAGCAAAAGCCAGTAACAACCAATAGCAAAAGCCAGTAATAACCAATAGCTACAGCCAGTAATAACACACATTGCAATAGCAACATCCAGTAATAACCAATAGCAACAGCCAGTAACAACCAATAGCAAAAGCCAGTAATAACCAATAGCAAAAGCCAGTAACAACCAATAGCAAAAGCCAGTAATAACCAATAGCTACAGCCAGTAATAACACACATTGCAATAGCAACATCCAGTAGTAACCAATAGCAACATCCAGTAGTAACCAATAGCAACATCCAGTAGTAACCAATAGCAACAGCCAGTAGCAACACACATTGCAACATCAACAGCCAGTAGCAACACGCATTGCAATAGCAACAGTCAGTAATAACCAATAGCAACAACCAGTAATAACCAATAGGAACAGCCAGTAGCAACAAACATTGCAACAGCAACAGCCAGTAGCAACACACATTGCAATAGCAACAGCCAGTAGCAACACGCATTGCAATAGCAACAGCCAGTAGCAACACACATTGCAACAGCAACAGCCAGTAGCAACACGCATTGCAATAGCAACAGCCAGTAGCAACACACATTGCAACAGCAACAGCCAGTAGCAACACACATTGCAATAGCAACAGCCAGTAGCAACACGCATTGCAATAGCAACAGCCAGTAGCAACACACATTGCAATAGCAACAGCCAGTAGCAACACGCATTGCAATAGCAACAGCCAGTAATAACCAATAGCAACATCCAGTAATAACCAATAGCAACAGCCAATAATAACACACAACATTGTAACAGCAACAGCCAGTAATAACACACATTGCAATAGCAACAGCCAGTAATAACACACATTGCAATAGCAACAGCCAGTAATAACTAATAGCAACAGCCAGTAATAACACACATTGCAATAGCAACAGCCAGTAATAACACACATTGCAATATCAACAGCCAGTAGCAACACACATTGCAATAGCAACAGCCAGTAGCAACACACATTGCAACATCAACAGCCAGTAGCAACACACATTGCAATAGCAACAGCCAGTAGCAACACACATTGCAATAGCAACAGCCAGTAGCAACACACATTGCAACAGCAAACGCCAGTAACAACCAATAGCAACAGCCAGTAACAACCAACAGCAAACGCCAGTAACAACCAATAGCAACAGCCAGTAACAACCAATAGCGACAGCCAGTAACAACCAACAGCAAACGCCAGTAACAACCAATAGCAACAGCCAGTAACAACCAACAGCAACAGCCAGTAACAACCAACAGCATCAGCCAGTAACAACCAATAGCAACAGCCAGTAACCAACAGCAACAGCTAGTAACAATCAATAGCGACAGCCAGTAACAACCAACAGCAACAGCCAGTAACAACCAATAGCAACAGCCAGTAACAACCAAAAGCGACAGCCAGTAACAACCAATAACAACAGTCAATAACAACCAACAGCTACTGCCAGCAACAACCAACAGCTACTGCCAGCAACAACCAACAGCTACAGCCAGTAATAACCAATAGCGACAGCCAGTAACAGCCAATAGTAACAGCCAGTAATAACACATATTGCCAGTAATAACACACATTGCAGTAGCAACAGCCAGTAGCAACACACATCACACACTGAGCCTACGCCAGTGGCCTGTTGGCACCTATAATGAAAGCCATCTTTCATCCTGCATCCTTCCTGCCTCCTTTACCCTCTCTGGCACCAACTCCTCTTCCCTCAGCACAAGGACAGGATCAAGCGGGACCAGTCCGAGGAACTGCTCAATGAGCAGCAGGACCCGAAGACCGTAGTTGGAGATGTTGAAGGTCATGCCCAGCCCCTGGACAACAACGACGATGATGGATCCCAGGGCAGTGAGCCCTCGGCCACTGACATCATCTTCAACATGATGAAGGAGGAGAAGCTGTTGGTGGGAGTGGGCAACGCTGACAATGGCACCGAGCAGACCCAGGCAGACTCGGTGGAGAAGATTCCTTCTCAGTGATGGATTGGATTAGGACTTTCTCTTGAAGTCACCAGAGTTCTGCAAACCGTCTCCAGATCCCCGAAGACATTGAAGGGGTTCTTTTATCCAAAACCATGGATTAGGAAGGGTTCTGAATAGCATCTTAGCAAATGCTCAGGCCCCGGGTGGAGTGTCCCTGCCAGGTGTTGGATGTGTTGTCGTTTCCGTACGGAATGGAGGTCATTAACAGTACTTTCTCCAGCTCCTAAAGATGTTCATAGCAACTCTCTTCCACTTCCTTGATATCATTATTCTGCTCCTTCTTGTTTTCCTTTCAGCTCCCTACAGATAGGTGATGACAGGTTGCTGTCTAAAATCACACCTTTACCTTCTTATACAAATATTGGGATTGTGTGCTAGAGGAGAGGAACATTGTAAGATGTCCTTACGTAACTCCAGGGAGATCATCACACTTTGAGTCTGTGGCATCTGTCTGGCCACAAGCCAGGTGAGATCAACAAGACAAAGACAAAACCTCTGACTCGTGGACTGCAGGGATGTCAGCATCCACGTATGTTGTCACAGTCCAGGAGTGTGCTCTCTAAGGGAACCCTCTCTTCCATGTGCGTGCTTTGGTCTTCATGGAGAAATGCTGGGTGGCCGGACTTTCCAAAACATGCCTGTCTCAAGGGCTTGGATATAAAAGTTTGGTTTGGATGGTGGATAACCCTCTTTTAACTAACCATCATGAGAAGAGTGCAACTCCCAATAGAGGAGCTTGCCTACAAAAGCTCCCAGCTTTTACTGCCATTGGAATGGATCTACAAGGCAGTGTAGAGGATGATGGTGTCACAAGCCTTTTCAAATGCAGAATGGTGGGAGAAAGTGTATGCACCACAGCTACAGTTTGTTTGGGTGATAGGTTTTTGCATATACTTTAAAATAGAATTAATATCAAATTTAATTTAATTGGGAACGCACATTCCTCCCAAAATGAATGCTGTTGTCAAATGCAGTTTCTGTTACACAAAAAACAGCCAAAAACTGTTCAAAGTGCATGCTGCTACTTTGGAACCAGTTATAATTTTTTTGATTGGTGATAGCTGTCGGTTTTTTACGTTGAAGCCCTGCCTGGCTTCCAATGCTGAAGAGAAATAAAACAAGCTGGCCATGTGAAACATAGAAATCTGTCATTCTCCTTCCATCCAGCTTTCCCTGCATCTCTCTGTTTCAAGAGTACCTGACCCAGCTTTCCCTGCATCTCTCTGTTTCAAGAGTATCTGACCCAGCTTTCCCTGCATCTCTCTGTTTCAAGAGTATCTGACCCAGCTTTCCCTGCATCTCTCTGTTTCAAGAGTACCTGACCCAGCTTTCCCTGTATCTCTCTGTTTCAAGAGTATCTGACCCAGCTTTCCCTGCATCTCTCTGTTTCAAGAGTATCTGACCCAGCTTTCCCTGCATCTCTCTGTTTCAAGAGTATCTGACCCAGCTTTCCCTGCATCTCTCTGTTTCAAGAGTACCTGACCCAGCACTCATAATAGAACTGAAGGGAAACAGGCACCTTTTCAGTTGTGCTGCTATACCAGTAGATGGACTGATGGATGACACCATGCTGTCAAACCATCACAAATAAACAAATATCATATGGAGCTGTTGCAAACTCAGTATTTAATTTCAAGTACTACACCACGCCCCAACACACATGCTACTTACCTTTAGGTGTCCTCTATCTGACACCATGTTCCAGAGAGTAACCTCCCCTCCAAGTCACCTGTAAGCACATTATCCAATAGCAGTTCATAGAATAATTTTTAACGTCTGCACTGACTAGTGCATTTACATTTGGTTCTGGTGTTTGTTTGTTTGTTTTTCTCCCAAGCTACTTGTGAGAATTGATTTACAAGTGTGGCGGTCTTGTTTCCTTGGGTGTCAATCGTCTTCTCCCCGACCGACTTTTGAAGTGAGTTGTTAAGTTTTGCTTGCCTTGCATCATGACTGATTTGCCATGGTGGCTGTCGCCACTCGGATCTGCTTTCAACAGTCATGAGAACCAGGGAGAATTACCAGACTACTTTGCTTTTGTTTAATCTGCAGCAGAACGCTGAAGGGCTCTTGAAGGGCTGTTGCAGATGTAGGGCAAGACTGGAGGTTTACCTCACAACTGCATGAATCTGTGGGAGATTTATGGGCTTCCATTGTTTGAATTGGATTGCAGAGTAACGAGTGATGTTACCGTCAGAGGTTTCGCCTGATGAGAGGAGCATTGAGTGGCTCCTGCATGTGTTACTCTCTGTGGGCAGTGTGCTTGTGTAGTCTTGAGGAGTTTGCAAACTCTGTCAGAGAACTCTTTCCCTGCAGAAGTCGGATGTTATGTGTGCTCTCGGAAGCATAGGTTTTCCTTTGAAGAGGTTTTGCACTTCTTTTGAAATGGTGAGTTTATATGTTCTTTCTCATATGATATATTGCAGCATGTTTATTATCTGCTGTTGATTTATTTTGCAGTGTTTTTGTTTGATATTGCTTTGACCATCTTTATTTTATTTCTACAAGGTCTTTCATGAGGTTTGAAAGAAAATGCCTTCTTTTTTCTTTAGACGTGGTAAACTTTTTCTTCAAATATTGGTAGTTACTATTTTCCTTTTTTGAGCCAGATTTGTTTTCTTTGTGTTCTAGAATGGAAGCATTTGATATGGTTAATGATTTGTCATTTGCAATAATCCAGACATTGATAGTCCAGTTTTTACAGACAGAGCAAGGCCAGTTTGCAGACAGGATGTTGAAGTTTTCAAAATTGGAGTGCTTTAAACTTTTAGGAAGCCAGTTCATGCACACAGGCACACAGACACACACATGCACACACACTCGCGCGTGCGCGCGCGCACACACACACACACACACACACACACACACACACACATAGCCTCTTTCCCTTTTTATTTCTTTTTTGTTGAAGCCTGTTGTTTTTTAATCGTCTTCTTGAGGGTAAGTGCATGTATTTGTTGCAGAGGTTAGCTGAGTGGCCAGATTCAATGAATTACTCTTTGCTAATGTTCTTTCGCATGCATGGATCAGGGCTACAAATAGTTAATCTCCTTTGGGTGTTGCATATGATTCTCCCAAATCAGAGATGGTGTAATATAGAATTGATGATGACATTGGTAATGATGATATGACAATGATGATGGAGATGGTGATGATGATGACGATGACTGATGATTGTGATGATGACAATGATGATAGTGATGATGACAATGATGGAGATGGTGGTGATGATGATGATGACAATGATGATTGTGATGATGACAATGGTGATGATGATGATGATGATGATGATTATGGAGATGGAGAAGAAGAAGAGAATGAAAGAAGGAGGAGGAGAAGCAGCACAGCAGCCAGAGGAGAAGAAGAGGAGGAGGAGGAGGAGACAATGGCAAAGTGGTATCAAATCCATTCGAAGAGGAAAGCCAGTCTAATGACAATACTCCGGGGTTTTTTCTCCACAACTTGAAGTGCATTTGTCAGCTGAGTCATTTGCAAACTGCAGCTGTGCATGCCTTACCTGTGTGGCGGTTCATTGGCCAGCCTGTGTGTGGGAAGCTCGTTTCCAGGACCCTGATCCAGGAGATTGTGTTCAATCATCATGTGTTCAATTTTCGTTTGCATTTTGCCTGTTGTGTGTCGGCTTCCATGAAAGTACCAGTGTTGCTTGCCCATAGAGTCCTTAGGTGCTGTTGGATTTAATTTTTTTTTTTTTGTCATCAACTAGCATGAAATATAGTTGTTGTAGTGAGCTTGCCGTGCAAAGAAGGAAAATCCAGAATGCCGATCCTAGGATTCTGCACCTGAGTTGGTGTACCCTGGGTGGCCAAGTGTTAACAAAGGAAGCATGGCTTCCAGAACTCTCTATGGCTTCCAGAACTCTCTATGGCTTTCAGAACTCTCTAAGAAGGATGCATGGGTGAATTGGTGGGAGTGGGGAGAGAGTGTAAGTCTGTGTGTAAGGGTGGGTGGGAGAAGGGTAGGGTGGGGTTGGGGGAGGAAAAATATATGGATAGCTCCATATCTAGCTGCAGGAGAGCTTTGAAGAATGATTAACACGGTGTTAATATGGCAGTGACACCCTCACCATGGAGCCATTTAAAAACGGGAAAAGTTTACTGATGTTTTGGTGTAAAAGACTGAAATTCTGAGTGAAAATAATTCCTTGATGTGTTGTTACAAACTAAATGGATGACTGCAAAATTACATCTGCCTGGCCCCCTTGTAACTATTTCCAAAGTTTGTTAAGACCATGGTTACATTGAAAATAATAATAATTTGTAAAAGTCAGGAAATTGAGCAAAACTGACCAACTTTTCTTCAGTGAAAAGGACCAGGGATATCTCAGACAAAAAGAAAATTCTCCATGGAAGTTCATTGATTGCAAGTACAATAATTTTGCATCTTTATGACTTTCTTGCTCCCCAATATTTTGTAGAAAAGAGAAATGCGATTTTAACATTTAGGGATTGTGTTTGAAAATAGTGCATGAATTGAATATTTTCATACACAAACATCTTGAAGAGCAAACTTTTGATGTAAACATTCTGTACATTTTATAAGAAATTTGAACAAATTGTTAGTGGAATGAGGCATGGAAAAATATTCAAATGTTGGCATTTCAACATAATTCAGCCCCTGGCTGAGCTACTGGAGTAGGCCCAGAAAGCTCCACAGCCCCCCCCCCCCCCCCCCCCCCCCCCAAGGGGGGCATCGTGCGGCTTCAGCTGTATGTAGTTCTCAGGGTCTAGGAAGTGTACACACAAATATATACATAAATGTACATGTACATAGACACATTCATGCAGAGACTCGCACATGCACGCACGCACACACACACACACCTGTAATTAAGTCTGGATGTTGCTCTACAACAAACAAAGAATTTTTTTGTGTTCCATAATGAGAATTCTCACATGCATAAGTATATCATCATTTCGAGGGGAGGGGAATGTTGTGAGAGTTTTATGACCTTGTATATCCTTACATACAATGATAAGGATTAGCATTAGTTTTCCTTTTGAAACCATTGTTTAGTAATAGTATGTTTTGATTCACTTGCAGTAGAAGTAATTTTGAGTGAATCCTGTTGCATGATTCTTATAAGTAGTTCAGTTGTATGTATGACTGCTGGATGTCATGTGTTCATTTGCAATTTTTAAAAAAAAGATGTGAAAAAGTATTTCCTCTGTGGGGACTCAATGCAGAAAATGCTTTTCTTTCTTGCTATGTGTTTAGAATGTAGTCATTGATGTATCTATAATCAATTCATAATATTAGTTATGATCCAACACCTATGCATATTATCATGTTGAAGGAGAGCCACTAATGCAATGAAGCAGTAGTATTTTGAGACAGGCAATGGCTGGATATTGGTTCACTGGGGGTCAAGCTAAAAATAGTAGCAGTCTCGGTGTTTGTGGGATAAGAACTGGAATGTGTATAGTAGATGACCAGTGTCCACATTTTTTTAGGAATAGAGATTGGTTGATGATGGTAAGAAATTGCATCCAAGCATGAAGATAGTTTAATTTCCACTAAAATCATCGATAATATTGATGATGGATAAGTTTTACTTTTACCATTGTACACAGACCCTTAAATGATTTGTAAACAAAACATGCTGATTGAGGGGAGTATCCTGACACTGTAGCTGGCACACATGCTCAATGAGAGTGTGATGCATAATGAAGTCTGCCATCCACTGGAGTCAGCCAGCATACAGGGCCTGCCCGCGAACTCATTGGCTTAGCTGAGAGCGGTGATTCAGTCTCATCAGTGTGATGATAAGTGCTACACTTTGTGTTGAACTCAATGATCATGACGAAGATCAAGCTGAATAATTTTTAGTTGTAATCAAACTATCTCCATGCTTTGATGCAATTTCTTACAAATCTTGATTCCTCAAACATATGGACATACACTTCTACTATATACATTCTAATTCTCATCCTACAAACATGGAGGTTGCTATCGTTTTTAGCTTGATCCATCTAGGAGTGATGACAACTTGTCTCCAGCCATCAGGAAATTCTGAAGCCCAGAATTTTGCTTAGGTCTGTGCATGAATGGCAGTATTCTTTGTACTCAACTTTCTGAAAATAAACACCCTCAAACCATTGTTGTTTGCATGCCTTTGAATTCAACCAGTCTTGTGTCTGGTAGCTTGCCACACTTAATGTATTGATTTGACACCAGTAGACTATGCAAATAAATATACCAACCATGGGAACCCTCATCACTTGCATGTCATTCAATTCCCTCATCCATAGTTTCTATTTTTAGCTGCACATACAATGTGAATTGCAGTGACACAGACGGGCACTCCTGGAGTGCGTTGCTCAGCCTACCTAGTTGGTAAATAATGGGCTGGTGTCAACATGCATCAAACATTTGACTGCCTCAACATCCGCCTCCATCCTGTTGACACCAGCCTATTCCTAGCAAGACCTTGCAAGGTTTCTACCATTAGCATCGCGCCCAGGCCTTGATGGCATGGGCACAGCACTGAGCAGGCTCTGTAACCTGGCCAAAATGATGGACAACTGAAGCACATTAATCTGAAGATGAAACAAATGATCACGAAGATCGCTGGGAGGTGTTGGAATCTCAACACCTACCACTCCCAGCGATCATTGTGATCATTATTTGTTTTGTCTTCTGGAGTCCGACAGTTCATCTTTTGCCTGCGTAATCTGAAGATGGATGGATGGAGTTTTGCACATCAAGCACAAACATAATTAGAATAGAGAAAGCACAAATCATGTCACGATGTCCTATTTATTTGCCTCTTGCAATTTGCGTAGGGAGACGTGGTGGGCTTACTCTGACCCCCAACCCACAAGGGGCTCATTAATCTCAAACCTGATGGCCATTCTGAACACAGAGATATACTATATCCACTAGTCTCAGCCACGCTGAATGCCTGATGTTGAGAAAGTGTAGGAGGTGAAAGTGTGTGATTTGATCATCCAGAGTGGGGAGGACAGTTGCAATATAAAGATACAAAGATGCACACCTTCATCTGTTAGTCATCTTCGAATGTCTTGCAAGGCTCACATGGATTCTTGCGGGCAGAGTTTGACATCAGCTGTGGTGCGATTGCAAATGCAAGCTGGATAAACCATTCACTACAAGAACATACTGTATGTGTAGCGACCAGGGGGTAAATTCGTGCGGTTTGAGCATCCATTAACACATGGAAAAGTTGCAATATAAAATAGATCACCTTTCCCTTTAGAGGTGGCTTAACTATATGGCTGTGTCAGTATCAGGTCACAATAGGAACAAAATGGCAGAGTTGACAATCCTTTAAAAGGAACCATATGTCTTTATTAATCTGACACATATTCAAAACTACCAAACGGAAACAACCTCCCCACCCAAACATATTCATTCCACTCACCACGTCTTCTGTGGAGAGGGAACACACACAGGTAGCACAAAAACATGGCTGATTTTTTTAAGGACACTTATCACAGCTGAGATCACAGAAGAGCAGAATAGATTTTCATAAGCCTCAAATATCGCAGCCAAACCTGAACTGGACGGATGTTAGGAATGTAAAGTCGGTGTATTCTCTTCAAATTTTGTGTAAAAATGGAAATATATACATATTTCCAACAACTGAAGCTGCATCACATACCTGTCACTTTGGTGATAAAACGATAAAGATAAAAATCCATTTATTACCTCTACATGGATGAGAGGGAATATGGAACAGAAATATTCATTTCATAATCTCTGTATGAATACAATAATATATGTTCCATGTAGTGTCAAAAGACGGTACAAGTATCTGTTCTGCAAAAATACTCCAGACAACTTCTCATCAAGTGCAAAAGGTATTGGCATGTGCAGCTGGAAACATTGTTCTGATAATTATCTCTGTCATACTTTTATGAAATTCACTCGTTTCCATACTAGCACAATACAACACACATTTACAGGGACACGAGGAATGTGGGAATTTTTTTTTTAACATCACATGCACTAGTGTTCACAAAAAGACCTCAGCCCCCAGTAACAATACATGTTTCAGCATCAATGAAATGTCACTGTCACTTCCTTGGATAAAAACAAGAACTACTAACACTGAGTGAAATTTTCAAAGGCATTGCAAAGCAAACAGAGAACAACAAGCCTTGAGGAAAGTAAAATATGTGTTCAGTCAAAGTAAGTGTATTTGTATAATATTCTCTCTGTGTGTGTGTGTGTGTGTGTGTGTGTGTGTGTGTGTGTGTGTGTGTGTGTGTGTGTTCATGTGTGTGTGTGTGTGTGTGTGTGTGTGTGTGTGTGTTCATGTGTGTGTGTGTGTGTGTGTGACAATGCAAAGGTGTACATGCTTACAATACACACATAAGTGTTTATGTACCAGTATGTGTGCAAGTCTGAGTTGTCTGCACACCTGAACTAGTGTGTATTGATGAGTACTTGTGTACTTGACTGTGAATGCATACATGTACACACATACATAAGCATATATACAAATATGAGCATGAAGGGCATCACTATGTATGAGCATGAAGGGCATCACTATGTATGAGCATGAAGGGCATCACTATGTATAAGCATGAAGGGCATCACTATGTATGAGCATGAAGGGCATCACTATGTATGAGCATGAAGGGCATCACTATGTATGAGCATGAAGGGCATCACTATGTATGAGCATGAAGGGCATCACTATGTATGAGCATGAAGGGCATCACTATGTATGAGCATGAAGGGCATCACTATGTATGAGCATGAAGGGCATCACTATGTATGAGCATGAAGGGCATCACTATGTATGAGCATGAAGGGCATCACTATGTATGAGCATGAAGGGCATCACTAAATCTAGATGCCTTTCTCAGGCGAAGAGGATGGGGTTTTGCTTCCAGCGCCAGGGGGCCT
>JAWQFJ010002837.1:103582-118052 GCA_034096865.1 Theodoxus fluviatilis
TGTGACTGCATTGTGTTCATTACATCTGTGACTGCACTGTGTTCATTACATCTGTGACTGCATTGTGTTCATTACATCTGTGACTGCGATACAGCTGTGACTGCATTACAACTGTGACTGCACTGTGTTCATTACAGCAGTGACTGCACTGTGTTCATTACATCTGTGACTGTGTTGTGTTCATTACAACTGTGACTGCATTGTGTTCATTACAACTGTGACTGCGATACAGCTGTGACTGCATTACAACTGTGACTGCACTGTGTTCATTACATCTGTGACTGTACTGTGTTCATTACATCTGTGACTGCGATACAGCTGTGACTGCATTACAACTGTGACTGCGATATAGCTGTGACTGCATTACAACTGTGACTGCACTGTGTTCATTACATCTGTGACTGCGATACAGCTGTGACTGCATTGTGTTCATTACAGCTGTGACTGCATTACAACTGTGACTGCACTGTGTTCATTACAACTGTGACTGCGCTGTGTTCATTACAACTGTGACTGCAATGTGTTCATTACAACTGTGACTGCACTGTGTTCAGTACAATTGTGACTGCACTGTGTTCATTACAACTGTGACTGCATTACAACTGAGACTGCATGTCACACTGTCTTACTCTGGAACAGGAGAGGAGCCACCGGCGGTCATCGCTGATCTTGACGTCATTGACCCAGTCTGTGTGACCCTGAGGGGAATAGGTATGTGCCTCCATTAATGCCAAGTAGAGAAAGAGGTTACAGAACTCTACCCATGAGGCATCACTCTCATACTGTACTCCTTCCTCTCTTCTACACCACATGCAAGCATGATTACAGAACTCTACCCATGAGGCATTACACCACATGCAAGCATGATTACAGAACTCTACCCATGAGGCATCGCTCTCATACTGTACTCCTTCCTCTCTTCTACACCACATGCAAGCATGATTACAGAACTCTACCCATGAGGCATTGCTCTCATACCGTTCTCCTTCCTCTCTTCTACACCACATGCAAGCATGATTACAGAACTCTACCCATGAGGCATTGCTCTCATACCGTTCTCCTTCCTCTCTTCTACACCACATGCAAGCATGATTACAGAACTCTACCCATGAGGCATTACACCACATGCAAGCATGATTACAGAACTCTACCCATGAGGCATCACTCTCATACTGTTCTCCTTCCTCTCTTCTACACCACATGCAAGCATGATTACAGAACTCTACCCATGAGGCATTACACCACATGCAAGCATGATTACAGAACTCTACCCATGAGGCATTACACCACATGCAAGCATGATTACTCAAAAGGTGCACACCAAGAATATAACAATGATTTCACCACTGTGATACAACTGCAAGAGAGAATCTGTTACAGCAAACTCTTTCAGAATATGGAGAGGGGAAAAGGTGGGAAGGAATTAAGCAGAAACCAGTGATGAGAAACACAAAGATGTCAAACTGAATAGTTTCACCATTTCATTCTTGATTGATAGTCTCCATCATGAAATTATTCATTTATTCATTTGTTGCTTCATTTATCCATCTGTCAGTTTATTCATTCATTCATTCCTTTATTTATTTGTTTGTTTGTTTGTTCATTCATTCATTCATTCATTCATTCATTCATTCATGCACTCATCTTCCCTACCTGAAGCTTGAGTTTCTTGACAAGATCATTAGCGTCCCAGAGGACAACAGTTTGGTCATAGGATCCAGTCACAAGCAACAGACCTGTGATTATACACACTAATAAGTGACTTCATTTCACGTACATGACATTTAAAAACACAGGCACAGCAGACATCTTCTAAACACTACACTCGAGGCTAACAACCTTTTTACATGAACGTTCCAGAGTAAACAAGCAACCAAGAGAGACAGAAATAAATTTCTGAGTGTTTGGAGTATGTTGCTGAGTATTTGCAGTGTATATAAAGATATGACTTGCAGCCCAGTGAAATCGTAAACAGGTGCGAGTCTGAAAAATGGGTGAAAAGACACTTCATAAAAGCACACCTTTAAATTTCACATCATTATTCATTCCTAACACTATAACTGCTGCAGGAAGAGATGAAAATTTTGTATTTGATTCATGTCATATCCAAATATTGAAAATTCATCTAGGCCCAGCTGCTTCATTTGATTTCTTGCTCATTGTGCATTTGATGCAAATGAAAAAAAATCAAACAAAAAAAAGAAGGATTGGACACATGCATTATGCAAATTACACAGTTGTCACACACAGTGGTTGTGATTGCAAGGGAGGTAATCCATGAATTATGCTGGACTTGGTGGAAATATTACTTTCTTGACCTCATGTTAACCCACACTCTGTTTATCTCAACGTTGACAGTTTTTTTCAGTCCCCCTGCAATGCCAAGCTAACCAGAGAGGCATGTGTCAGTTTCTACAAGAAGAAAAAGATGTTACGTCCATGACATACTGACCGTCCTTGCTAAAATGGCAGGAGCTGACGCTGCCCTCATGAATCCCCTTCAGAGTGCGTGGACCCTTGGACCTGGAATGACCAGCACAAAATGTCATGGAACTCTACTACATATCATGCACATACAGTTGCCCTGATGGACTTCATATCTTCCGTAGATTGATTTTCAAGATAGCTCCCGGTGGCACACAAGTGCTGCTTGGGGCCGGCTGTGTCAGTGCTACTGGAGCAGGCCCCGAAAGCACAAAGATTACAGCATTCCACCTGATGATGAAGGTATGGCTGCAATACTGGCTGTATGCAAGTCTTCTGGCAAATGATAGAGGATTAACCCTTTCCTGGCTGACTCTAAAGAGCAGACCTTGCCTGAGGTTGCCAACACAAAAATGCACAAACTTGGGTGGTTTTGGAACACTGTCAAAAGCTCTCTTGTTTGAGCTTCAGTCATCATGAAACTGTTGGATACAACAGATAAACGATTATTGCTTCCATCTATGGTGACTATGTTTTTGTGCTGGTGGGCGCTCAGCCTAAACAAGAATACCCGTTACCTGTCAGAAAAGGGTTAAAGACATACACGGAAGCAGTTAATGATCTTCGGTTTTCACTTGCTACAGAACTCCCTTCTTCTTTGAATAAGAGTTGAGTACAGGAAATTTCTAGGTGTTCAGAATGAGAGGAGATAGGGCTGAGAATTATCTCAGAACATGGGTGAGTCAATCAGATGACAATTTCGCCATATGACTTACAGTGCTCAGTTCTGATTACCTCAATCAAAGTAGTGGATAAAGCATGCTTTAAGATAGTGTATGCTTTCTTGATCTAGATTTTTAAAATCACATGATGGGAGCCCTCCCCACTAGTTTTCAGTTTAGCAACAAAAGTAAACTTCTGAAGTTGTGAGTTTTGTGTATTCAAAATCCATGTGCTGACTAAACACTGCTGCAGACAATAGACAAATAACAAAACAAACAGACAGACAGACAAACAAACAAACAAACAAACAACGAGACTACTGACCTGAAAGTGCCTGTGGCCACATCCCAAATGTGCACCATCTTGTCCCAAGAAGCTGTGGCAAATTTCCTCTCGTCTGCCGATATGGAGCACTTGGACACCACGTTGATGTGTCCCCTGAAATGAAAACCAGTCAAACAAAAAAAAATGAATGAATGAATGAATGGATGGATGGATGGATGGATGGATGGATGGATGGATGAATGAGTGAATGAATGAACGAATGAACAAACGAATGAACAAATGAATGAACAAATGAACAATCAAACGAAGGAATGAATGAATGAATGAATGAATGAATGAATGGGGTTTTAAAACTCATATGTTTTGTAGCCTATGTAAAGCCATTGATAAAACAAGAAGGGCAAAGCCCATACGACTCACATGCTTGACCTTGACCTTTATATGACCTTGACCTTCAGGTGACCTTCAAGGTCAAGGTCAAACAACTAAACCTACCAATGACATCATACACAAAGAAATGCTTTACACATTTTTCCTACCAAAATACATGTGACCTTGACCCAAGGTCAAGTCACTATGTATGTTTTTTGAGGCCTTGTCATCATACACCATCATGCCACATTTGGTATTGATAGACTTAATAGTCTCCGAGAAAAATCCAACGTTTAAGTTTTTTACGGACGCCCGGACGGACGCCCGGACGCCCGGACGCCCGGACGGACGCCCGGACGGACGGACGACACGGCTCAGTACATAGACTCACTTTTGCTTCGCATGTGAGTCAAAAATTGATAGGACTAGTTAAAGAACAAGTTATATGTGTTTTTTCAGGATCATTGACAAGGGAGACTGAGGAACACTTTGGAGGACCAAGTGGGGGAATGTACTGGGGGATATAAGACTTGGTGTCCCTGGTCATCTGCATTGGACGAGTTGTACAGGGAAATGAGGGGGATCAGTCCTGACCCCAACCCACAGGGGGCAAAGCCAGCCAGAGTCAGGTCGGGGTGACCTCAATGAATACCCAAATTAGCACTCAACCAAAGAATCACAAAGGGCAATTTGCTTGAGGCTTTAGTTATGTTTTTCACTGTGTGCAGTCATCAGGGAAAAGATGGCTGCTGATAAATTTCACCCCCCCCAAATCTTTACAACATAAGGCCCAAAAAAAAGAATGTGTGGTTAAGGTAACAGCCAAAAAAAATAGGGTAGGTAGGTCGGCAATAAGTTTTTTTTTAAACTTTTTTTTTCCTCGTGGAAACCAAACTTTAACTTCGCTTGGAATTAGGTAAAGAAAAGCATTGACTTACCAGTGAAGATATGGCTGATATGAGATTGTCTGCCCTTCTAGTGTTAGTATCATCAAATATTATACAGACCTGGTTACCCCAAATTTTGCCTCTGCGTACTCACTGGTTCAGATATGCGTATTTTTTTAAAACTGTGCGTATTTTTTGCGCGGACCGACATTTCAAAAATGCAGCTTTTGGTTTGCACAATGATACTCCGCAGTCAGTCAACGACACCCAAAAAAAATTTGAAGTGGCAATGCAAGTGAAGAGTTAACTGCCCCTTGACCACACACACACTCGATCTGCCTTATGGTGGCCGCCACCCCGCCTGACGTACTGACTTTGCCTGTCCGGGGAGTTTCATCGACATTACTGTTACACTGTTTATGTTCGCAACTAGAGCATCACACACACAGTAGGCCTATTCAAACGTATCCAAGCGGCTAAACAATCAAAATCGCAATTCAACTGCGCAAATTAATCTTCTCTGAAGAAACGGTGATGCTACCGAAACGCATTCAATCAAAAGTTTGAGCAGCAGTCGAAAGGCAAAAGGAACGCTAGAAAGGGTTCTGTCAAAGAGTTCTGGGAGCACAGGGCAGCCGTCGTGCTGCAGATAACCGAATAAATAAACACGAACAATGTGGAGCAATCACATTGTGAAAAGTGCGGTGGTCACTGGCCCTAGGCCTGTGGAACCCGCAGTCACTCTCCGCAGTCATCTCCCGACCTGGATGAGGCAAGGACACAGAAGGCATTGTTTTACCTAAACCCGGACATGTTACTTTTTGTCACGTTTGTGTCCAACATCAGCGTCGGGCCCTGGAGTTAGGTCGCAGGGACCACCCGTTGAGAGTCAAACGTGGGATGGAGTTATGATATTGATATATCCAACCACGCAGTTGGGTATATAAACCGTACGAGGCCGTACAGCTACCTACCAAAAAAAATTCGGTAGCCGTACCGCACGGCTACGGAACCTCTTCCAAGAAAATGTGCTTACCGTATATCCTCCAGGAACTTGAAGTGATCAAGCCTATGATTTTCAGTACAGTGCAGGTTGGATAAAACAACCAAGAAATACACACACACACACACACACACACACACACACACACACACACACACACACACAAGAGAAAGGACAGACGACAGAACAGACGACGACAGACATAGAGAGGAAGAGTGAGAGAGACAGACAGAGAAGAGAGAGAGAGAGAGAGAGAGAGAGAGAGAGAGAGAGAGAGAGAGAGAGAGAGAGAGAGAGAGAGAGAGAGAGAGAGAGAGAGAGAGAGAGAGACACTCAAACTTCAACGGAAACAGGGCCTGTATCCAGAACGGTGAGTTATTTTAACCCCGATTTATCTCTAAAGTAAACTCAGACGATTCCAACTGTCTGTTCCGCTCTCCCTTGGCTGGAACACCGTTCTGGATATGGGCCACGCGTGCCAGACGTGGACTTTATCGCGCGAAATTGCACATTTAGGAATACGCAAAAGCTGCATTTTTTCCGCGTATTTTTTCAGAGGCATGCGTAATTTTCGTATTCCATTTTTTCTTGCGTATTAATACGCAAAATTTGTACGGGTACCCAGGTCTGATTATAATCTTTGGTATCATGTGGCCAACCATCGGTGCTCCTAACGTGAACCAGATGTAATTAAAATGCATCAGGAACTTGTGCTGCATGTTGATCATTCTTTTCTTCTGTCTCACTCTCGGCTTGCAAAACTTCACATTTGAAATGTATCGCCTTCAGTCCAAACGTGTCCCCGACCTCTCCAACAGTCAATCCCCAAGCCAACTCAAACCCATCCCCATCTGCTTTCCATGCGATCACATCACCGTAGCCACGAGCGACCACCCCATATCTTTTCATGTTCAATTCGGGATGAATGTTAAGAAAAACTTCCGTCATCGATACCGTCTCTGGATATGCGGAAATCTGCTTCTTGCTGTCTTGATGGTTACATTTTTAGTTAACAGTCGCCACCAAACGTTCGAGGCACGCCATTTTTGTTTGTTTTTCAGAATGAGGTTTGAGGAACGAGGTAAGTTACTTCCCTTTGCGCCCTGCGTCGTCTGTAACTACACGGGTTGTTTCCTGAGACTGAATGATCGATCTCTCCCTCAACCCACAACTTTGATTTTTTTTTAAAACTTCAACATTTTCAATAAAAAGATGTAGGGTCGGCGCCCCAGAATAGGGTAGGTCGGGTTACCGTAACCACACCAAATTTTTTTTTGGCCTAAGGTATCACAGCTAAAAGAAGAAGATCACTTTTTGTAGTGATTCTCTATTTGTACAACCGTTTCTTATATTCAAATACAACATACATAGTGGTAAAATGTTTTCGCACTAAACATTCAGTGTACAACAACAACAATGACCGTCACAACAACGACAGTCACAACAACACTACATAATAGTACAATATTTGTCAATTAAATACTACTTTCCATAAATAATTTTATTTTTCAACAGAGAGGAATGAACTGCATCTATTTACCTCAGGGTGAGGGTAGTCTTGCAGGACTTCAGGTCAAAGAACTTGGTAGTCTTGTCCATAGAGGTCGTGATGACCTTGTCATCCTTTGGGGAGAAGATGCAGCTGGTGATCGTGCTCTCATGATAATCTGCAACACAATACAACAACAGCGACATCAATGTATGTTTACAGGTTAAATATAAGAACAGGATTTGTACATGTATAACAAACAAACAAACAAACAAACACATCACAGAGCCCATTAGTTGGCAGTGGAAGTTGGGGGGATGGGTAGCAACGTATTATGGTATTCCCTGAAAACTGCTTGCTTCCCTTTTCCTGATTCTTCCCAAATTTCGTCAAAGCGCTTAAGATTAGACACTTATGACATAAACTACAATACGTTAACTATGACTTAGATATAATTCTGCCAAAGTTGTCCATAAGACATCAGATGGTTAATGGATTTAGTTCACTCCCAAATTAGAGACTCAAGTATTACTGATAAAATTTTCAATATGTAGAAAAATCAAAATCAAAATACTGAAGGCAGACTGGCCTATAAAACATGCATCCATAAAATCTCTGCATAGAAAATATTGCTGAATCACTCCAGCCTGATGTGTGATGGCACAAGGAAGCTGTGGGTTGTCAAAGACCACAATGACATAGTCACTGCCATGACACTCTACCCAACACCAAGGTCAAGAGGTCATGGATGTCAAGTTCTGACCTTGGAGATCATGCAGAAGCTCCCCAGTGAAGGTGTCCCAGATCTTCAGGCGATTGTCCATGTCAGAGCCGGAGCAGACTAACTTTCTGTCATGGGAAACCTTGCAGCAAGTCACTACTCCAGAGTGGTCTCCCTTCCACTGGAAAGGCAGCATGTTGGTGTGTTGAAATGGGTGTTTAATACACACACACAACAACAATAACAACAAAACATCAACAAAAACAACTACAACAACCTCCTTTATTGTCACCAGAACCACAACCACCATTGCAACCATCAACATCCTCAACATATGTACTCCTACCATTACCAATATTGCAGATTTTGGTGTGCAATACTTCTTGTCTGAACTTTTTCTCTTTTGCGTGTGTGTGTGTGTGTGTGTGTGTGTGGGGGGGGGGGGGGGGGGGGGGGGGGGGGGAGATAAAAAAGAAACTATAGTGATAATAAAGAAAGAAGTAAGGGCTCTTATAAAGTTTAACTGGACAACTGTTTTAAAAAACTAAAGGTCTTTAAAGATGAAACTTTTGAATGTGAAACCCACCAAATTTTTGCCTGATTCCATGTCCCATAGTTGAACCAGCTTATCCCAACCACAGGATACAAACCTGAAATAGAAATATTAACCTCATCAGATTATGCATATGATTTCCAATAACCCAAAACAGAACCAACACTAAGGAACAACACATCAATCTTTTCCAGGTTCCACATAGAAAGCAAGATGTGAAAAGCAGAGTTGTACGTATGTGTACACATGTGTTAATTTGGAGTAAACACAGACTATTACAAGCATGTGGACACACATGCTAACAGGATGGCAAAAGACCGATGCACATGCTCACTCACATACATGCACACAGAGAAGCAAGCACACTACAGCAGACCCTGAATGCCCAGAATCCTGGGGTCGCAGCTGATGAGAGGGACCCAGTGGCTCCCGCCATACTTGATGCTCTATATCTTGATTCTCGCTCCCTTGCATCCACAACAGCAATATCAAGGGGTGTAGCCAGGTGGTCATCTTTCCCAACTGCCATTCAGGCATATGGACATCAGTCTCCTCTGATGACTGACGTTGCTGACCTTGCAAATGGTTCCACCAGGGGACAGTCAGGAGAGGAAATCCCCAAGAAAGATGTACATGTATATGTACCCTTTACATGGGTAACAATAAACATTACTAACAAATGAATGAATGAACACTTATTGTTTAAGAGCCCATCAGCCTTATTTGGCTAAGTAAGGCCTCAATGCTTGTTTAAACAAGTGACAGAATGAAGTAAAATAGCGTTATGAACAATGGAGAATAAGAACCACTCACTTGACCCCATCGTTGGTGGCACAGGCTTCATTGATGGCTGCTTTGTGGATGTTGTTGAAGTTGGCACGGATCTTCCCCGACCCAAACATCCACACCTTGACCGACTGGTCACTTCCACAGGTGAGAATGTAGTTGTCATTGTCAAAAAATTGGCAGCTGTTGACACTGTCTGTGTGACCTCGAAACACCTGCACTCGAACCTACACAGACAGAAGGGGGAAATGTTAAGTCCTGCAACTTGTAGCATTAATAACTGCAGAACCGGGCTTGGGTCTGAGAAACAATCAAGAAAGGGTCCCAGGTGGTGAGATGCCTGTAAGTGTAAGCTGTAGTTTTGTCCTCTCTACAAAGTGAAAATAGCATGACCTCAACACTATATTCCTTTGGGTTTTTTCCCCTCATTTTTCAAGGTTCATTCACGATATGTACAGTAAAAAATTGATGGCTAACTACTTTCAAACATTTGCAAATACACAGATCAAAAGTTTCTTTAATTTTACTATAGGTTTAATTGCAAAGGTAGGAAGGAACTTTTAGATTTTCATTACTTATAAAATGTTTCAGACTTATGAAGAAAATAAGGACATATTATTCTTTAGTAAAGATAGCAGACACACATAAACCCTCCCACCCCCACCCTCATAAACACACATGCAAGTGCACATGCACATACACACAGACTCAAACACACATTTACACACACTGAAACAGTGAAAGAAAAAAGAAAAATAAGTCCAGATATGTGATTTCCTTCTGGTCCCTCCCTTCACTCACTTTACTCCTTTAGAACACACCTTGTAAATTATAAAAAACTATCAAACCAAAATGAAATTCCAACATCAATCATCAAGGTAATTCAACATTGAAGTGTTACATGGCTGGAATGTAGGCCGCATTTCCTATTCAGCAGTTGCTCTTACTAACAAGATTTATCTCCATTTCATCAAAGTCCCCTCCAGTGGGAAACTTCGACAGAGCTCTCAAAACATGAACATTTCACAATGGTCCAGCCAGAGCAACTGCTGGATGGGAAATTCAGCCTACATTTCTGCTCTGTGAAACTTCTGAGGTTAAGACACTTTCAAAAAGCAACTCAAAACAATATAAAACAGTGCCAAACGAATGTCTCACTTCTTAAATTAATGCAGGTAATTTCACTGCCCATTGTTATACAAACCTGCACCTCCCTATAAAACCACGCACAGTGACATGCCTGAGACTACAGATGGCAATAGAAATTAAAATGTATGTTTGTTATGAGAGTACCTCCACATTTCATTGACAGACTGCATTATATGAATCAAAAGACTGACAAGTTTAAACGTCAACATGCTTCAAATAGAAAAGGGGCAAAACTCTTGAAGAAAATGCATGTTGTAACATGGTTCAAACCTTCGTGTAGATGTGTGGCAAGGGGTTCTTGTTTTTATTAAAGAACTCCATTACTGTGTCAATGGAAAACAGATGAATTTCTTTACATACCAATATACTGACCAGTACACAAGCACAGTGACAGGCTATAAAGAAAGATATGACTTGTGTCCAGTAATTAGGGACAGAGGACAAAATATCATGGCTGCAATTTTAATTTCACATGGTTAACTACCTAAGAGGGGAGTGTGAAAAATGTCATCTATATCTTCCAAAGTTGAAAGAAAATGGCTATTAC
This sequence comes from Theodoxus fluviatilis, assembly GCA_034096865.1. Taxonomy (NCBI): domain Eukaryota; kingdom Metazoa; phylum Mollusca; class Gastropoda; order Cycloneritida; family Neritidae; genus Theodoxus; species Theodoxus fluviatilis. The sequence goes on from JAWQFJ010002837.1 coordinate 114,522, forward strand.
ACACAATCTTAAAAATGAAGTATGTGCAATAGTTTGTGGAAAACAGTGTGCCAGCGCCCTTGGCAGCAGGACACTGGTCTCATTGACTTAAGACACTACACACTGAGAGGCAGCCTCGACATCGGCTGAAGCGCTTTGAGTCTCACTGAGTGGGAGTATCGCGCGGTATAAGAGTGATTTAATAATAATAATAATAATAATAATAGTATGTATGCACCTATATTTGTACGTCATTACAAAGGTGCAAGCAATACACACATGACCATGGATGAAGCAAAATTAGATTAAGTAAACTAATATGAATGTGTGTGTGTGTGTGTGTGTGTGTGTGTGTGTGTGTGTGAATGCTTGTGTGTGTGTGTGTGTGTGTGTGTGAGCGCTTGTGTGTGTGTGTGTGTGCATGTGTGCATGTGCGCACATGTGTGCGTGTGTGCATGCATGTGTGTGTGTGCGCATGTGTGTGTGTATGTGTGTGTGTGTGTGTGCATGTGTGTGTGTGTGTGTGTGTGTGTGTGCCTAGCAACAATTGGACAATGAGTCACATATCAAAGGCTAAAGCTTGATTAGTCGTGACAGCAACTGATCGATGTGGGCTAATGGGGGGGGGAGGGAGAGAGAGAGAGAGAGAGAGAGAGAGAGAGAGAGAGAGAGAGAGAGAGAGAGAGAGAGAGAGAGAGAGAGAGAGAGAGAGAGAGAGAGAGAGAGAGAGAGAGAGAGAGAGAGAGAGAGAGAGAGAGAATCGAAATATCAGGGAGCTTTGTTCAGATCCAACAAACCGACAAGTCATATCGGCATTAGCACAGATACATTGCGATGTAATATTATTAATTGACAGTATCACTCCGAGTATCACTATCACTATCAGTATGACACTTCTGACTTCACTCGATCTACTGTACAGCACCTTCGCAAGTTCTTCATGCTCCCACTGGGATTTATGTCCGACAGCATCCCCCTTCGTTGGCTCAAGCTCCATACTCATTTTTATGCGACAAAGTAGGGTATTTCGTATCACATTATTACGAGCATATTTTCCTGTAATCTAGCTAGAAGCGACAACTCAAAAATCCGCGTCTACCGTCGTCAGTCACGTGATCAGATGTTGGCTTGTTTCATTTACGGTTATCGTTGAAATAAAAACTGATATGTTGAAATTAATCTCATCTTATTGTGCTAATAATCTAATTTATTTATAATACTCGAATGATAGATTTTACTATAGAAAAAGGATGCTGCTAATGTCGTACTTCAGACCGACACTGACGTCTGAGCCAACATGGATGACCAAGATGAGGGACAGCTTGGTGAGAGCACAAACTTTTGCTTATTGTATTACATTTATTCTCCACGACTGCTCAACGGCCATGGTGATCATATTTAAGAGTACTTAGTCATATGTAGCAGCGCTTATCTTAATCAATATATGTAGAAAAAGCCGTTTCTACATTGTTTTCGTTTCATCGCTTGAACAGAGAACTTGTCAAGGTAAACTGCAACGGTGGTGTTCATGTCGAAAGGTGCATTTACTTCCAGCATTTGTCGGCACCGGTTTGGGGTGATCAAAGATGATGAAGTGCTGCTAATATTAAAAGTGTGCTGCCGCGGGACTGTAGTTAAGTCTCAGACTTGGGAAAATCGAGAGCTTATTGTTTTGTTTACTAATGTTAGTGTCGCAACGTCGACGTTTTTCGTCATCGTCGCTTTGCCGCCTGCGAGGAGTTAACCTGTATTTATCAGTTATATTGATCGTAAAATGATAACAACCGCTGGCGCTGAACCTCCAGGTTTTGGCATTTAAAAAAAGATCGGGTTCGAACCCGCAACCTCTCGAGAAAAGAGGGGGAAAACACACACACACATAAAAACACAAAAAACCACAACCTCTCGAAAAAAGAGAAGAAAAAAAAAGTTTCAGCGCAGAATCAAACCTGGTCATGCATGACCAAGAGTCGAACGCTCTACCAGCTGAGCCATTAGAGAATTGCTATGACAGAGTGTTTGTAAAGCATGTAAATCCACTTCTAAGCTATTGGCCCAGGAACAATCAACCATATATTTTAAACATGATGGATAGGTTCAGGAAGCTCCTATTATGACATGTTTTGCTTTCCTTTGGCATGTCATAGACGCTGAATTAACACTCACACAGTCACACAGAGGAGGAAGTGTATTATAGATGTTCAACCCAGACATGTGCATTCGTACTCATTCAGTGATTCACGCACACACCGTGTGTGGTACTGCTACCGAGTACCGTCATTCTACAAGCAACGAGTCAATCCTGTTAACACGATTCATAACTGGTAGGTTTTTAGGCTAGATTCGCTTCGAAAAGTTGCAGAAAATCTGATGGTGGTAACAATCTGACGGTATAACAAGTTTTGACAAGGAAAAAACCAAGCAAGTAATCATTCTGACCGTTGTCAGCCATGTTCACCACGACAACGGCAGGATTCTAACGCATCATGAAGAAGGCTGAAATGGTCGGTGTCGGTGGTTGTTGTGACTCTTGACCGGTACTGTACTCCATGCACCTTAACGGTCCGTGTGATTCGGGTGTAATCTTAAGCTTAACGACGTTTATTGGCAGTATTACACCCGAATCACACAGAGCACAAACTTTGCGCAGCTGAGTGCGAGAATCTGGGTCACGTGTCGGCGTCTATTTTCATGGCTCGTGAGTGCCTGGCTAAAGTGCGTTAGAATCCTGCCCTTTTCACCCTCTGTTTGCAGAAGCTCCTAATCTCGCTGGAAACAAGATTTCATACTCTTGTCGTGGAACCAAACGACGAAAAGATTGACCTGATTTTTCAATACAAACACTGTATTCATTTTGTTGTTTAGACTGCAAGTGTAACTTTTCTGACTTGCGTTCCACTCAACACATTTTTCACCTAGTGGACATGTACTCGATTAATTGACTCGATTAAATTGAACTGATGTATTTGATATACATTTGTATTAATCCGGAAAAATTATGAAATCATACTTCATTCATTCGAGCATTAGTCTTGACAGCGTTCAGCGGACGAAGTAAACATCAATCTACTTCGACCATAACGTAAGTGCGAGTTGCAGACGAAACGACTAGGTACAAAACGTCCAGGATACAAACGACCCGCATCGTAAAAAATCTTTCTTTCTCCTTCACCAATGTTCTCCAAATTCACATATGAACAAAGACTTGTCAAGATGAGGCTCCCTAGTCTGTGCTACAGAAGAACTAGAGGTGACCTAATAGAAGTGTACAAGTATACGCACGGCATGTACCAGATTGGAGAGAATCTGTTTTCCTGCGATGACAATAGTGTCACAAGAGGTCACGCCTACAAGCTCAAGAAAAACCGATGCAATACGGCTTTACGACAGCATTTCTTCACCCAGCGAGTTATCAACATGTGGAACAGCCTCCCGAATAGCGTAGTCGAGGCACCGAGCCTGAACTCGTTCAAGAACAGAGTGGACAAGCATCTACAAGGATATATGTTCAAGCTGGAGGAACCACTGGCGCAGATGATGCACAGCAATTAG
>JAWQFJ010002838.1:0-12500 GCA_034096865.1 Theodoxus fluviatilis
AAATTTATCGCCGATAAATTGCCGCTGTGAATACGGGCCCAGGATAGCACAAACAACAGCAGCATTGGCAAAGTTGAAGCCAATATGGCGTGACAGAAATATCAGTCTCGCGTCGAAAATCAGGCTCATGCGCACGATGGCCAATTCCGTATTCTTGTATGCATGCGAGTCCTGGACACTCACATCTGAACTACAGAGACGCATACAAGCCCTGGATATGAGATGCTACCGCAAGATTCTGAACATCTCATATAAAGACCATGTCACGAATGAGGAAGTCAGCAACAGGATCAGGAGAGCAATTGGACAGTACGAAGACCTGCTCTCAATCGTGAAAAGCAGAAAGCTGAAGTGGTACGGTCTCGTGTCAAGAGGCAGTAGGCTGGCCAAGACCATCCTGCAAGGTACCGTACCAGGTGGGAGAAGGAGAGGCAGGCAGAGAAAGAGGTGGGAAGACAACATCAAAGAGTGGACAGGCTTGACCTTTGCTGACTCTCAGCGAGCCACAGAGGATAGAGATCGATGAAGGAAGATTGTCCAAAAGTCATCAGTGGTGCCTCAACAACCCATCTCAGGGTTAAGAGACTGAACTGAACTGAACTGAACTGAAGTAAACATTCAACCTTCTTGTTTCCTTACTTGTTTTAAACATTGATCACACTTCACAAGGATAGGATCCACCCTACTCCCACTCCAGGCCCAGCAGCCAAGCCTGATAAGGTGAGTCTACCCACGATTTCAGCAGCTGGCACGAGTGAAGAGTGGACCTACTTCAACCAACGAGGGTCGGGCTACAAGGCTGCCACCCACCTCCCTATTTCTGAGGTCCCATTTCAACTCCGGGAATGCTGCGACGAACCCCTCAGAAAAGATCTCACAAGAACATTTGGCTCACTATTACAGTGACATTATGGTCAGAGATGCACTAATCCTCGGTCTTTCTGACGACGAAATCCGCCTTGACATCATGGGAAAAGCCGGCCCTGACCCGCCCCTTGAAGAGACCCTTAGTTTCATCGAAGCTAAGGAAAGCGGAAAAAGCTCTGCTACCAACCTCCTTGATGGCAACTCCAACTCAAGTACTGCAGCGACTAGCTCCTACAGATGATCTGAGAGATTCCGACTTGAGCAACAGCGTACTCCAGCCACCGATCAAGTGCAAGCGCCACGCCCATGTGGCTACTGCGGCAAAACCGGACACGGCCGAAATGTACGAGAGCGAGAGAAGAAGTGCCCTGCCTACAACCACAGGTGTTCCAAATGCAACGTCCCCCACCACTATGAAGCCGTTTGCCGTCGCGCTGCCAAAGCAAGACAACCGAAGTCGGGGACTACACCTGACGGTACCACTGCTGTGCATGATGACTTTCTCTGGTCTGTTGACACACAATGCCCCATCAATGACGGCAAGGTTGTCCTGGAACACCACGTCTACGATGAGATTTGTGACGCATGGGAACGCCGGACTTCTGACCCTCACCCTTTTTCAACGTCTCCATACAGGCCACACCATCCGACATCTAGTCGCTAGGCCTTGAGGCTCCCTTCAAGCGGCCCACGCCCACCATCCCTTACCCTGCTATGGCTGACACAGGATGCCAATCTTGCCTAGCAGGGTCAACGTTACTCCCTAAACTTTGCCTCCAGAAACGGCATCTTCTCCCCGTCAGCATGAGAATGAAGGCTGCCGACAACCGCGGCATCGAAATCTTGGGCGCTCTCAATCTGAGGATAACTGGCAACTCCCCCTCCAAAACGTCGTATGACAAGCGTCAAATCGTCTACGTTTCTGACAGCATAAACACACTGTTTCTGTCAAAACAAACCTGTGTCGCACTGGGCGTTATCCCTGACACCTTCCCCACAGTCGGCGATGTCAACCGGCCTCACCCCGTGTCATTGAGCTCATCCTCAGCCCAACCACGCCAGGCGCCACCGCCGCCCCCTACTAAACTTCCCTTCCCGGCAACAGAAGGAAACAGGGAAAAGCTAGAGAAATGGCTGCTGGACTACTACAAATGCAGCTCATTCAATATGTGCGACCACCAACCACTCCCCATGATGTCAGGCCCGCCTCTGCGTCTTATGGTTGACCCTGACGCTCACCCTGTGGCCCACCATACCCCAATCCCAGTCCCTATCCACTGGCAAGAAGGCGTCAACGCTGGCTTGGACCAAGGTGTTCGGCTTGGCGTCCTAGAGCCAGTACAAGTTGGTACACCAGTGACATGGTGCCACAAAATGGTGACCTGTCCCAAGAAAGCTGGAAAACCCCGTCGCACAGTTGACTTACAGCCATTAAACCAACACATTGTTCGGGAGACGCACCACACGCAGTCGCCTTTCCACCAAGCACGGGCGGTCCCCCATCACACACGCAAGACCGTCTTCGAGGCTTGGAATGGGTACCACAGCATCGCACTTGATGAACGTGACCGCCACCTCACCACGTTCATCACCCCCTGGAGACGCTACCGCTACCGTGTAGCCCCACAAGGATACATTTCATCAGGCGATGGTTACAGCCGGCGCTTTGACGAGATCGTCGCTGACATCCCAAACAAGACCAAATGCACAGATGACACGCTGATGTGGTCTGACACCTTCGACGATGCCTTCTCCAGGCAGTCCACTGGCTTGATGTCTGTGGAAACAACGGCATCACCCTGAACCCCTCCAAATTCACATTCGCCAAAGACACTGTTGAGTTTGCAGGCTTCGAGAACACACCAACATCAGTCAGACCTTGCCCCCGCTTCCTGGAAGTGATTCAGAACTTCCCTACACCCAAGAACATAACTGATGTTCGCAGCTGGTTTGGCCTGATCAACCAGGTCTCCTACACCTTTGCATCAGCTGACAATCTCCTCCCGTTCCGTCAACTCCTCAAACCAGGCGCCCCATTCTCCTGGACAGACGAACTCAACTGTATGTTTGAGGAATCCAAAACCCTCATCATCAACGAGATACACCAAGGGGTGGAGATCTTCAACAAGTCCAGACCTACCTGCCTCGCGACGGACTGGAGCAAAGACGGGATTGGCTTCTGACTCTTCCAGAAACACTGCATCTGCCCTCCCGTGAATCCCTTTTGCTGCAAAACAGGATGAAAGATCACCTTGGTTGACAGCCAATTCCCCTCTGGGGCCGAATCCAGGTACGCACCTGTCGAAGGTGAAGCCCTGGCTGTCGTCGACGCCCTGGATAAAGCCCGCCACTTCACCCTCTGCTGCTCTGACCTCATCCTTGCTGTTGATCACAAACCACTGCTCAAATGTTCGGAGACCGATGCCTAGACGACATCCCCAATCCACGCCTCCGCAACCTCAAAGAAAAATCCCTCCGGTACTGATACCCCATAGTCCACATCCCAGGAATACGTCACGCTGCTGCGGACGCACTCTCACAACGCCCTGTCAGCACGGCCACCCCTGTAAGCCTGCCTGATGACGTTGTGTCTGAACTCAGAACGGTGTCACCACTGGTGTCTGGGCACTTCCTCTCCACCCTTCAGGCTGACTCTGAGAACACTGACCACGCCTGCCACCAAGCGACTGTTGCCTCAGCCGAAGTCATCAAAACAGTCACTTGGGACGACATCAGACTGGCAACCACCAGTGACCAGTCCATGCAACAACTGATCGAGGTAATTGAAAAAGGCTTTCCTGATAACCGTAACGCACTCCCAGATGATCTGCGACCGTACTTTCAGTTTCGCGAACACCTCACCAGCTTCGACGGGGTGGTACTCTACCATGACCGCATCATCATACCCCCCGCACTTCGAGCAGCTGTCCTGCAAGCCCTACACTCAGCACATTAGGGCGTCTCTCAGATGTGTTCTCGAGCGGAGTCTTCTTTCTTCTGGCCAGGCATGACACCTGCCATCACTGAGCTGCGCGTTCGCTGCACAGAGTGCAATCGCATGGCCCCTTCTCAACTAAATGCACCCCCTACTCCACCAGCAACCCCAGCTTACCCCTTCCAATGCATCGTTGCCGACTATTTTCACTACCGAGGTCACAACTACCTGGTCATAGTCGACCGATACAGCAACTGGCCAATTGTAGAAAGGGCCTCTGATGGCGCAGCAGGACTCGTCTCCGTTCTGCGACGCACATTCGTCACCTACGGCATCAGCGATGAACTAACCTCTGACGGTGGACCAGAGTTCACTTCAGCGACAACGACAGCTTTCCTGAAGAACTGGGGCGTTAGCCATCGCCTCTCTTCTGTTGCTTTCCCTCACAGCAACTGCCGAGCAGAGGTCGGCGTTGAGACAGTAAAACGTCTCATCACCAATAACACTGACAGATGTGGCTCCCTTGACACTGACAAATTCCAGCGCGCCATACTTCAGTATCGAAACACCCCTGATCGTGACACACTGCTCTCTCCTGCCATGTGCATCTTCGGACGAGCAATCAAAGACTTCATCCCCATTCACCCTGGCAATTACCAGCCCCACTTGACCTGGCGAGGGACCCTCGCCAACAGGGAAGACGCACTACGCAACCGGCGTATGCGGGTAGCTGAACGCCTATCAGCCCACACACGTTCACTCCCTCCCCTCCTCATCGGTGACCACGTGCGTATCCAGAATCAAACCGGACCGCACCCAACAAAATGGGACAAAACTGGCATCGTTGTTGAGGTCCGCCAGTTTGACCAATATGTGGTTCGAGTTGACGGCTCTGGGCGAGTTACCCTGCGGAACAGGAAATTCCTCCGAAAGTACGTCCCTGTCATCACTCGTGCACCCTTGCTGACAGTCCCCGGACCCATCACTCCTGCCCCTCAGGCTTCCCCTGACCTACCTAGAGCCCCGACGATGACCACGCGCCAAGACGCCCAGCCAGTTCCTGATCCACCCGCACCTACCCACGTAGACGTCCAGCCTGTGCCTGAGCCACCCGCACCAGCCCACGTAGACGCCCCACAAAGGCGGACACCAAGAGCGCTGCGGGCTCTCCGGCCGTTCAACAAGCCTGGTTTGAAAGAGACTCTCGCACCACCGACATCTGACCAGACCACCCGCTCCTTCCGACTGAGGCCATGAACTTTTATGACATTTCAGTCTTATCGTTCTTTCGTTTTCGATAATTCGACTTTATTTCTTCATTTATATGTACATTCACACCGCCACTCGTTATCACAAATCAGTCTTTTTCAGGACCCTCAAAAGAATTGGGGGGTCGTAGAGTATTGTGGTGTTTTCTTGTATTGAGACAAGTAGTTTGTCCTAATTTATTTGTACAGTCAAATCACTCTTCCCTTCTGACGTCATCCATGACGTCATTATTCTCCGAGCATTCAACTGTCCTCTTTTGCTTTTCGTAAGTAAACATTCAACCTTCTGGTTTCCTTACTTGTTTCAAACATTGACATGTTGTCTACATTGACCTTGCTGCTCTTTATTTACCTTGTTATGACCTCATTGTTCTTTATTATTCTAGACGTGTGGACATTGTTTACAAGGCAGAATAAATCGCCCAGAAGCCTTCAAATGGTCTCAAACTTATTTATGACGTAATTGAAACCCAAATGTTGGTGATTGTTGCGTGCTGATGGTTAGAGGTGCCACTTTTCAGGATGGATTCGTAGAGCAACACACAGAGTACGAAGCGACCACAAGCCATGATGGGAGCGTACTGATTTATTCATATCTTGAATCACGTCATCATCTTACGTCATCATCTTACGTCATTTCCCTTCTGACCAGATCTCGTTACATCTTCTCTTTTTTCCTTTTGAGAACACGAAATACAAATTAAACTATAAATGAAAGAACACATCAATTAGAGCCAATTAGAGAATTATAAAACACACTTTGAAAGTTCAATGTCAAACTGTGAAATACGCAAATTATTGTTCAATAAAGATTTACTCACCCAGGCTGCCTAAGCCGGTATAAACATAGAAACATCAAAGCGTTCTTGATCTTTTTCACGACACAGTATGCGGTATCCTTCTCCTTCATACCGTTCATTTAAATTTCTCACTGAAAAGGAATTCCACAAGTCCCAGTGGCAGAAATTCTGCACGGAAGTTCACTGAACACAATTATAGGCAGATTCACCAAGACAACTGACAATACAGGCCCATTACTTAGGCTCAGTAGTCAAAAGGGCCGTACTCACTGTTCATTCCTTGAATCTTACTGGCTTTTTCACTTCACGGCCGGACCGTGTGCGGTACGGCTCGGACCCGCCGCTATCCGCAGGCTGCGGCGACGACTTCGTCAATAATGGCTGTTGTGGCCCCATCGCTGGAGGACGCTCTGGTGTAGGCGGCGGCGGCGGCTCTGCATGCTGAGGAGATGAGGGCGGATCTACGCGAGGCTCCGACAGTTGTTGACGCGGTCGAGTGGTGTCTGATCCCAAGGCTGGAGTGAAGGGTGGCTGGCTACTCATCTCGCGGTCATTGCTCGATGACACTTGGCGTCTCAGGTGTCTTCTGTTGCGTCGCAGTCGGCCCCGTGGTGCCTGGATGACGTACGACCGTGGAGAACTCTTCTCGACTACCCTCGCTGGCAGCTTCCAGCCCTTCTGATCATCACTCCGTACGACCACAGGATCACCGGGATGTAGTTCCGGCAGAGGCCGCGCTCCCCTGTGACGGTTGTAGATCTCCTTCTGCTTCCTCTTCAGTGCCTCATCACGCGCTCGGACAGCGTTGTGGTCAACAGGACGGGGAGCCAGTGTAGCAGGTAGAGATGGCACCGTCGTACGTAAGCGCCTACCAAAGGCAAGATCTGCTGGGCTGGCCCCAAGCTCAGGGATGGGTGTGGTGCGGTAGTTGAGGATCGCCATGAAGAAACCCTTTTCTTGCTTTAATAGTTCTTTGGCCGTCTTCACCGCTCTCTCTGCGGCACTGTTGCACTGTGGGTAGTGAGGGCTGCTGGTTTGATGTCGAAAATTCCACTCTCGTGCGAAGTTCCGAAACTCTGTCGAGGTGAATTGGCTACCATTATCGGATACCACGAGCTCCGGTATTCCGTGATGGGCAAACCAGTTCTTCATGCGGCCAACCACGTGGCCAGTCGCGGTGCTTGGCAAGAAGGCCACCTCGATGAACCGTGAGTAGTAGTCGACCATCACAACGTATGAATCTCCTTTGACTTCACATAGATCCACACCGACCTTTTGGAAGGGCCGGTCAGGTAGTGACGAAGGCAGAAGGGGCTCACTGGGCTGAGTAGGCTTCTTCTCGAGGCACTGTTGACAGGAGGACACCCTGTCCTTGATGTCTTGCACGAGGTTCATGGCGCTGGCTGTAGATCTACTGAGCAGAGAGTCTGTTTCACTGGCGATCACGAAGATTGTCATCGGCACTTGATCTCGGCCTGACACAGTGTCAAACTTCCCCAACACAGTCAGCTTACCCCCTGGGCTCTGCAGCTTAGCGTTTGTTTTCTGGAGTGGGGGTCTCTTTTTGAAGCTCATGTATGTCTTGTGGCTGATCACATTCACATCTGCGCCCGTATCTATCTTGAAGGTCATTTCCTTGCCACAAACGCGCAGCTTAACTTTCCACGGTGGCTCATTGTGTTCAATGACCGAGACGAAGTAGGTTTCTGGGTCTGAGTCTTCTGACGGCACTGTGACTGACGCAGTGTCGTGAGTCTCACTCTCACTCTCAACGTCGTGAACAGCTCTGGATCTGCAACACCTGGCAAAGTGATTGAAGCGCTGACACTTGAAGCACTTTCTTCCTCTGGCAGGACACGTTCCCTTGGAGTGTGTGACGTCACACTTGTCACAATGAAAGGACGCAGCGTCTGCGTGATCTCTTCTCCCCCTTTTTCCTTGCGGCTTGGTCACATACTTGGGCGGTGTACGTCTCGTAAAGTCAATTGCTGCCGTTTCTTGTCTTTGCAGCAAGATCTGCGCTTTGACTTGTTCATTCTGACGAGCCATGGTCACTGCTTTCTCGAGGGTTAGATCTGCCTCTAGTTGCATCTTCTCGGAGAGCTCTTGATCTAAAATCCCCAACACCAGTCTGTCTCTGATGGCTTCGTCCTTCTTTTCGAAATCACACCGCTCAGTTAATTCATGTAGTGCTCTCACAAACTCTTCGATGCTCTCATCTTTCTTCTGGACTCGTCGATGAAAAGTGGCTCTCTCGTGAATGACATTCCGTTTTGGAATGAAGTGAGCGTCGAAAGCCTTGATAACTTCATCGTATTTCTTCTTGTCTTCTTCACCCAGAGTGAACTGAGCAAAGATACGTTCAGCCTCTGCTCCCATACTGTAGATCAGGCTAGCGACCTGCACCTCACCACTTTCTGCTGTCAGCTTGGATGCGATGCGGAATCGGCTGAATCGTTCTCGCCATTCTTTCCAACCAACAGGGTTGTGAAAGTCAAAGTTCGCAGGCGGTTGAAAATGCGTCATCATGAAGAAATAATGTCACTCGCAGATGAAGATAAGGCTGGTGTTCACTTCTGACACCATGTTGCGTGCTGATGGTTAGAGGTGCCACTTTTCAGGATGGATTCGTAGAGCAACACACAGAGTACGAAGCGACCACAAGCCATGATGGGAGCGTACTGATTTATTCATATCTTGAATCACGTCATCATCTTACGTCATCATCTTACGTCATTTCCCTTCTGACCAGATCTCGTTACAGTGATATATCGCTGGATAACTCAGGACTTTCCCTTGTCCATTTGTTTCCAGTCTCAGTCTGATTGAAAAACTTGTACCACACTGCTGAGTTGACCGCAACCATGTTACGAAGGTAGGTTTCTCCATGCAGTCAAAGTACCCGTAGATGTGTCAGGATTTGTCCCCCCCCCCCCCCCCACCTAATTCAGGTAAAATTGACGAATTGTTCATGTCATCATACACACAGACAGCAACGTGAGTATTCTATCATGTTTCAAGCATGATATGCCAAGAACAGCTTCAGCAATGAAAAGCAAAATATGGATAAATCAAAATCATTCTTATCACAAGGTAGCGTGGACTAAAAGCAAAAAAATAAAAAAAGTAGGATCAGTTACAACTGCACTTCAGCATTTGAAAATATGATCTGCGTCTCACATAAGCTAATGGATGTCGAATTCTTATCAAGCACTACATACAACTGGCTAAACCATTGTGATGTGCTCTGTGATGTTTCACGACAGTTTTTAATCTTTGCAGAAGCATGAATACAGTTTTCATCGGAACAATCGTCTGCTCGTTCATCCTGACACTTGTCATCGCCTGGAACATGCTGTATTCAGCACCGCAGCCAAGAAGCCTCGTTCCTCCTCCTCCTCCTCCTCCTCCTGTGCCGATGAGTTATTCAGGTGGTGTGTTCCTCTTCCCTGCACGTCATGCTGAACTAAAATGTCCACCATCCACATCCTCGGTTCTTTTTAATGTGATTGTTTTTGTATTGATGGGACAGGGTCTGTTGTTGTTGTTGTTGTTGTTGTTGTCGTTGTGATTGTTGTTTCAGACGATATTTTATAGGATAACATTTTAATTTCGAAAGAATCTCGAGGACAAAGACAGTTTGACGAGATGTGAGCGTAAAGGACATTGGTCGCTATGATAGCAAAGATTACAGCGTAGTTTTATTGCAGGACCTCGGTGGGTCTACATTATTACCAAAACAACACAACTGCGCAAAAACTGTATTTGATATTATACATGATGGTATGATATGCATTATTGGCTGTAACCCACGTGAGTGCACAGCGTTTTTCGTATCAGTAATCTGGGAAATGTTATCTTTGAGACACTCTCATCAATGCTCTATATCATCTTATGGCGGGAACATATCTTTGAGACACTCTCATCAATGCTCTATATCATCTTATGGCGGGAACATATCTTTGAGACACTCTCATCAATGCTCTATATCATCTTATGGCGGAACATTTCAAGCACATAATGAAACCGGACTTTGAGACACTCTCATCAATGCTCTATATCATCTTATGGCGGGAACATATCTTTGAGACACTCTCATCAATGCTCTATATCATCTTATGGCGGGAACATATCTTTGAGACACTCCCATCAATGCTCTATATCATCTTATAGCGGGAACATATGTTTGAGACACTCTCATCAATGCTCTATATCATCTTATGGCGGGAACATTATGTTTGAGACACTCTCATCAATGCTCTATATCATCTTATGGCGGGAACATATCTTTGAGACACTCTCATCAATGCTCTATATCATCTTATAGCGGGAACATTATCTTTGAGACACTCCCATCAATGCTCTATATCATCTTATGGCGGAACATTTCAAGCATATAATGAGACCGGACTTTGAGACACTCTCATCAATGCTCTATATCATCTTATGGCGGGAACATATCTTTGAGACACTCCCATCAATGCTCTATATCATCTTATGGCGGGAACATATCTTTGAGACACTCTCATCAATGCTCTATATCATCTTATGGCGGGAACATTATGTTTGAGACACTCCCATCAATGCTCTATATCATCTTATGGCGGGAACATTATGTTTAAGACACTCTCATCAATGCTCTATATCATCTTATGGCGGGAACATTATGTTTGAGACACTCTCATCAATGCTCTATATCATCTTATGGCGGGAACATTATGTTTGAGACACTCCCATCAATGCTCTATATCATCTTATGGCGGGAACATTATGTTTGAGACACTCTCATCAATGCTCTATATCATCTTATGGCGGGAACATTATGTTTGAGACACTCTCATCAATGATCTATATCATCTTATGGCGGGAACATTATGTTTGAGACACTCTCATCAATGCTCTATATCATCTTATGGCGGGAACATTATTTTTGAGACACTCCCATCAATGCTCTATATCATCTTATGGCGGGAACATTTCAAGCACATAATGAGACCGGACTTTGAGACCCTCTCATCAATGCTCTATATCATCTTATGGCGGGAACATATCTTTGAGACACTCCCATCAATGCTCTATATCATCTTATGAGGGAACATTATGTTTGAGACACTCTCATCAATGATCTATATCATCTTATGGCGGGAACATATCTTTGAGACACTCTCATCAATGCTCTATATCATCTTATGGCGGAACATTTCAAGCACATACTGAGACCGGACTTTGAGACACTCCCATCAATGCTCTATATCATCTTATGGCGGGAACATATCTTTGAGACACTCCCATCAATGCTCTATATCATCTTATGGCGGGAACATTATCTTTGAGACACTCTCATCAATGCTCTATATCATCTTATGGCGGGAACATTTCAAGCACATACTGAGACCGGACTTTGAGACACTCTCATGAATGCTCTATATCATCTTATGGCGGGAACATATCTTTGAGACACTCCCATCAATGCTCTATATCATCTTATGGCGGGAACATTATCATGTTTGAGACACTCTCATCAATGCTCTATATCATCTTATGGCGGGAACATTATGTTTGAGACACTCTCATCAATGCTCTATATCATCTTATGGCGGGAACATTATGTTTGAGACACTCTCATCAATGCTCTATATCATCTTATGGCGGGAGCATTATGTTTGAGACACTCTCATCAATGCTCTGTATCATCTTATGGCGGGAACATATCTTTGATACCCTCTCATCAATGCTCTGTATCATCTTATGGCGGGAACATATCTTTGAGACCCTCTCATCAATGCTCTGTATCGTCTTATGGCGGGAACATATCTTTGAGACACTCTCATCATTGCTCTATATCATCTTATGGGGGAACATTTCTTTGAGACACTCTCATCAATGCTCTATATCATCTTATGGCGGAACATTTCAAGCACATACTGAGACCAGACTTCCCAAACTGAGTCGTTTGGATATTTTATTTCAATCATGATACGGGCGAAAATTCATCCAGAGAGGTAATTGCCCAGTTTTTTAATATTCCAATCGATTCCGACTGTTGAGCTATTCCTATGTATAGTCTAAGAGGTTCAGATTCCAAATCTACAAGTACATGACTATTTTATAAATGTATATCATAATTAGCAAAAAGCCAAATTTCATTGAAGAAACTTGATTACAAGCAGAGGTCTGGTATACAAAATATAACTCAGACTTGAATAGCTGTTTTCTTAACAAGTTATTTTCATTACACAAGCATTCAAATTGTAATTTATCGTTAATCACTGCACGTATCATGACAATGTTGATAACATTTTGAAGGGCATTTAGTGTACCTAACGGTGACACAAAAAATGACTGTCTCTCTCTCTCTCTCTCTCTCTCTCTCTCTCTCTCTCTCTCTTTCTTTCTTTCTCTCTTTCTTTCTCTCTCTCTCGCTCTCTCTTTCTCTCTCGCTCTCTCTCTCTCTCTCTCTCTCTCTCTCTCTCTTTCTCTATTTCTCTCTCCCTCTCTCTCTCTCTCAGTTTTTCTCTCTCAGTTTCACTCTCTCTCTCTCTCTCTCTCTCTCTCTCTCTCTCTCTCTCTCTCGCTCGCTCGCTCACCTTTCCTTTCTCCTTCTCCTCCTCCTCCTCCTCCTCCTCCTCC
>JAWQFJ010002838.1:20000-42500 GCA_034096865.1 Theodoxus fluviatilis
ACGATGCGTTTCCAGTTGAATTGGGTTACGAATAATATTATATTTACAGCAGTCGTCAAGGCGATTCGGTTCTGTTTCGAGCATAAACGCCTATGTAAAAACGGAAGCAATCAGACGGCGTGGCCTGCCAGCAGAGTGGGGTCCGCACCCCTTTCCTCGGACGAGTCCACTAGTGTGGCCCATCAGTGAAAGGAATTCCCTAAAATCTATACATGTAAACTTGCAGGGTGCACAAGAGCGCTGACGTCACGTTCATAACGGCCGCCTCCGCCAACCACTTTGACGAGAGCCAGGGACTGATCAGATCCCTTCACCAGACTGTGTTTCCAAGACTTGCACTCTCCAACAAGACGCATCAGCTCATCTACTATAACCTCGGCTTAGCTCCTGACCAACGGAAGAAGGTAAGAAAGTTGCTGCCAAAGGTAACGTTCTTGCGACTCTTTATTTACCTAAGTTAGCTCGCCATTGTTCGCAATGACAGTTGAGAAACAAAGTGAGAAATCGGAGCCGCTTTGTGTTATTAAATCTCACAAGCCACAACAAATGTTTATTATGCGTCACACCGATCAGAATGCAATCCCCATACTGTGTTTTTTTTTCTTTTTTTTCTTCTTCTTTTCTTAATCCCATTTTTTGCACATTTTATTGTGTATAATTATATATGCATGTTGTCAATGTGCATTCTGTGCCACACGGACTACCAGATGGTCACTGTCACATGTTGATCACGTGATATAATTCTCAAATACCATGCTTTCCATTTAAATTATGAAGACGGTTCTGTGATTGTATTCCCTCCATGCAGCACGCATGCTTGGTTGCTTGGTAAAACATAGGGGGTAAGTGGAGACAGGGGTGAGCAATGAGGGTGGGGGAAAGAGGGGGGGGGGGGGATGAGGACAAGTGTGAAGAGGCCTTTCTGGCAATATGTATGTATGCTTGGACATTCATGGATCCTGTGTGTGTGCGCACGCGCGCGCGTGTGTGTGTTTGTGTATGTGTGTGTGCGTGTGTGTGCGTGTGTTTGTGTTTGCGTTTATGTGTGTGTGTGCATGTGTGTCGGTGTGTTTGTATGTGTCTGTGTGTGTTTGTGTATATGTTTGTGTTTATATGTTTGTGTGTGTGTTTTTGTGTGTGTGTGTTTGTGTGTTTGTTTGTTTTCATGTGTATTTGTGTATATGTTTGTGTTTATGAGTGTGTGCCGCGTTTTGTTAACTCCAGCTGTTTTTTCCACCCTCTCCCAAAAGGAATAATGAAATTACTTATTAGGAAAGTTAACACTAGAGGGGGTTTGCATAACCAAACCCCACCACCGTAACTTGAGAGACACCGAATAAATAAACAAACAACAATGAATGACACTGAAGCAGTATAAGGCAAAACAAAACAAATTTAATTCATCATAATGCCCGAGACATAGGGATGCTCGGGACACAAGTGAAATGTCTACAAGCAATGTCAATGAAGATGGAGGACAACGCTAGGACGAGCCGAAATCGTCCGAGCGTTGTCACTCGCTCCAGAAACAAACACTCTCGAACTCCACTCTTGTTTCCCCTCCTGGAAACAAACACCTCTTCACAATCCACCTCAAAAATCCACCCCACAACACAGGGCAAAAACACCAGTCCCTGCAGGACATGCGGAACGTAAACACGCCAGCACAATGCACTCTCCAACGCGCTGAGCAATACCCCTCAGCTTTCCTGGAAAAGACCCCCTTCCCCTCTCGCCGTTCCCCTGCAGCGAAAATACACTCTCCACTACTGCAATACTTCCCCTGGAATAACCCTCGTGCTGACATCCCAAACCCCCTGCAATGACGTCACACATTCCAGCGAGTCCGTGTCCACAGTCCTTGTCCCCACGAGTTCCCCCACCCCCCTCGAGACAGTCCAAACCCCAGTCCCGTTGAGAGTAAATGTGATGATAGGTAGACAGATACGTTTCGCCTTACCAGATCAGGTATCCTCCTCCTGAGACTGATAATAAATCCACCGAACGAACCGCAACCTTTCCAGTCACCACACACACACACACGTTCCCACCTCCGCGTGGAACGTCCGAGTCCAGCTTTCACCTAGCTGAAGTCCTACTCCTCGTGAAGTAGTCGTCGCTCGCCCCCTGGGTCGAGTGTCCGTCGTAGAAGTTGACGTGGGCAGCGCCTCCTCGGGTGTCCACCGTAGAGGTCAACGTCCGGCGCCTCCTCGCGCATCCATCGTAGAGGTCAAGTGGGTTTGCGCCTCCTCGCGCATCCACCGCAGAGGTCGAGTGGGTTTGCGCCTCCTCGCGCATCCACCGCAGAGGTCAAGTGGGTTTACGCCTCCTTGCGCACCCACCGTCGAGGTCAAGTGGGTCTACGCCTCCTCGCCCATCCACCGTCGAGATAGGTGCCCCCCTGGCAGTCGCAGGCCCCTGCTCCAGTCCTCCGAGATCCTTCCTAGGCTACTGCGAAGTGCAGCGTCCAACGCACGGACCAGATAGCTCTTCGCAACCCCCACGCTGTGGTAACCCAACAGCCAAAGCTAGTCACAGACTCATGGCAGAGCACCAGAGCCCCGCTAGAAATACAGTACATACAGCAGTAGTACTCAGAAATCTCCCCAACAACGTCTCCAATGTCCCTCCTGCCCAACCAGTGCACGAAAGAGGATACGTGCGCATACGCATGAACGCAACGGCATCTAAGCGACCAGCGTCCACGTGCTCTCGCTTCAGACGACAAGTTGCAACGCTAAGCAGCGTTCAGATGAGAGTAAGTCTACCAGGCCTGCAGTTTCAGCTTCAACCGTACGTATATAGCCTGAAATGAAAAACTCACACGAGTCACGACCAATCCTTCCACCCATGTGGAACATTCAGAGAGAAAAAACCCGGTTCCCCTCCCTTATACAACTTACAGTTCACAACCCATCACCAGCCTCGCTCCCGCGAGAAAAAACCGCCTTAGCCACAAGGCGTTACAGTGCGGACAAAAATCTTACAGAGTTCGAGAAAAGAGTAACAATCCCATTCCAGCAGTTACCCCGAGGCGACGTGCTAGTAGAAACAATCCTAACAAATTTACTTGAATAGAGAAAAGCCCCGCGCTATTCTTTCTCGCGCTCACTCTGCACTCTCATGCGCGCGTCTCCACGCTCACACGTCTCAGTCCACTACAAACGGTAAAAATGTATATTCACCTCAACTCCGTCCCAGGCCGTGAACTTGTCCCTTGACAAATCCAGACCCACACACAGTTCTAAAAGAACTTCCCTCCGAAGGCCGACTTC
This sequence comes from Theodoxus fluviatilis, assembly GCA_034096865.1. Taxonomy (NCBI): domain Eukaryota; kingdom Metazoa; phylum Mollusca; class Gastropoda; order Cycloneritida; family Neritidae; genus Theodoxus; species Theodoxus fluviatilis. Next base: position 23,276 of record JAWQFJ010002838.1, read on the forward strand.
GACAGGTCCCCGTTGGCGAGACAGAGGAATTGAATCCTCATAAGCTACCCATGAAGTGAGATAAGAGATTCGCGCTCTCCGATCCTCCGCGGTCCATCGACATGGTGCTAATGAGTTCCGAAAACCCCGCGTCGACTTTTCGAGGCGCCAAACCATCACGTGATTGACCCACCCAATCACTTATCCCAATTTCAAATCAAACTCAATGTCAGATGGCGTGGCTTTACCCCCCTGACCCGCATTCCAGAGGGAACCTAGACTCCTCCAATTAACCCCCGACGCCAAGAGAGTTATTTTAAGCCATCATGCAATCACCGAAACTCTTCTCCTCGTCGCTTCTTGCGACAGTGTGTATGTGTGGGCGCACTGCGTGCATGAGTGCAGATGAGGGTGTGTGTGCGCGTGTGCAGACCAATGCAGTTTAATTCCTCATGTGACTTTGATTTCCGTATGATATAAATTGTCTTTCATATTATGTACGCAAAGATTGTCTTCTGCCTGGAGACAAGATAATATTCCAAATGCTGTATTCTGTATATCTATGGTACACCTAATGTGCATCTGTTGTAGATCTGTGGTACATCTATAGTACATTGAGGTCTTTCTTCTGAGCTTGGAGTGTCTTTCTCCCACCGCTGGAAGCGCAGTGCAGGTGCATCTGTTGTAGATCTATGGTACATCTATAGTACATTGAAGTCTTTCTTCTGAGCTTGGAGTGTCTTTCTCCCACAGCTGGAAGCGCAGTGCAGGTGCATCTGTTGTAGATCTGTGGTACATCTATAGTGCATTGAAGTCTTTCTTCTGAGCTTGGAGTGTCTTTCTCCCACAGCTGGAAGCGCAGTGCAGGTGCATCTGTTGTAGATCTGTGGTACATCTATAGTGCATTGAAGTCTTTCTTCTGAGCTTGGAGTGTCTTTCTCCCACAGCTGGAAGCGCAGTGCAGGTGCACAGTGCTGGATTTCCCTTTCCACGACTTCCCCGAGCCCATGACGAGACTGAAGTGCTACATGTGGAAGGCCATCGTGGTCTACGTAAGTGCTACATCAGCAGAACTTTTCTGTATTTCAAATAGACTGTCACTACACAAAACATGATCAACCAACCCAACACCCAACCCAACTCACCAAAACAACCAATAAATCATACCAACCAAACCGACTCCAACCCCACTCCCCACCTCACACAACCCCAAACACCAAATCTCAAGCCCGGATCAAAACCCCAAACCCCCGACCCCGCATGCCAACCCGCAATCCTAACTCCAAGCCCACCCCATCCAATCCAACCCAACCCCACCCCCATCCAATCCAACAAATCATGGAATCTCAATCGTCCACTTGTTCCTGCCTGAAATAGGAAAGCAGTCCTTGGCCGGAGACCTGCGTTGTTTCTTTTCATATCAGCAGATCAATATCAAGCGCGGTGTTGAGGAAACTTCTTTTAATAATAATAATAATGAATAGCATTTGAATAGCGCACTTCTGTACAACTCAATGCGCTGACATAACCACATTCACACGCAGACATTCATCAACAAGCTTACCCACATAATACAACTCATAATACAACTTACAGACCTAAGAATAAATACAACAACACACATGACCATGAGAAAAACCTACGATCAAGCCAAAGCCAGTCGAAACATGTGAGTTTTCAGTTGCGACTTAAAAATAGATAAAGTGGGTGCGTCACGCAGGCCAGCCGGCAGCGAGTTCCAGACAGAGGGGGCATTGCAACTAAAACTACGCTCACCAAAAGATTTTGTACTACGTCTAGGAATTTTGAGAAGCTTTTCATTTGCTGAACGGAGATAACGGGATGGTTGATATGTGCGAAGGGATGCCGAAAGATACATAGGAAGAGTACCATCAAAATGACGGTAGGCCAAAACAGCAATTTTGTACTGGCAACGGAATTTCACGGGAAGCCAGTGTAGATGCCTAAGCATGGGAATCACATGATCGCGTTTTCTCTTCCTCAGCACGAGGCGTGCTGCGCTGCTTTGAAGGCGCTGAAGACGGTTCAATTGTTCTGCTGGAATACCCGCCAAAACTGAATTACAATAATCCAGCCTTGAAGTGACCCTGGCAGTGACCAGTCTAACACACGCAGTGTCAGAAAGATATTGGCGAATGGATGCAATGCGGCGTAGTTCAAGAAAACAGGCACTGCAAATACTGCTGATCTGTTTACGCATCGACAATGTCTGGTCAATCTGAACACCGAGGTTCAGAAACTTTTCTTTCTTTTCTGGCACGCCACAGACGTTGAATCAACACGCACACAGTCATTTAAATAAACCCAGATTCTTCCCTTCCCAGGATAGAACCTCGGTACTGAGCCTCGCAATCGTCCAATCCCAAAGCGTACTCGCTTATCTCCGCCTGTCAAAAGACATGATTTCAACAAGCGAGTAGAGGCTGAGGGGCTGACCGTGTACTCATACAAGAGGGGAGAGCACTTGGGTGTGGGCTGCCATAAACTTTTATATCTTGTAAATACATTTGAAAGATAGAAAAGTTCATTTAAATAGTGTTTTGTTTTTTGACCCGGCACGTCGTATACGTTGAACGAAAGCAAATGCAGTCATAACGAGCGGTAGGTGCATCGTAGATGTTTACCAAGTATCATTCACGCACACACATAATTACACGGACAGACATAATTACACGCATGGACATAATTAAACGCATGGGCATAATTACACGCACAGACATAATTACACGGACAGACATAATTACACGCATCTATATATTAATACGCAAAGGTAAAACTTTGTGCAACAACTCCTCCGAGACCGTTTCGCCGATCGCTTTGCTTTTTGGCATCAGCCTAGAGGACGGTCGGGAAGGGGTCGTAGGGTATTTTTCGTGACCAAATTTGACTTTGAAGTGACGTTTTAGGTCCTCGCAAGTTTCAGGCGGCAAGGGACGGAACTCTAAAAGGGAAGCTTTGGCATGTGTGACGTCGAAGAATGACGTGACGTAATTTCGTATTTTTTTCTCCCTCCAGCTTTTAGGTCCTCGCAAGTTTCAGTCGACCTTCGTCCTATGACCGCATTTTTGGTGGACCAACTCGGATCATATATACGTTAGCGTGAGTCAGTAGATAGAGGGGATAGAGCGCGGGACTGTGAACACTCGAAAGTCCTAAAGTGGGAACGCCGTGTTACATCCGGGTTACCACACCACCAGGAGGAGGGGAGGAGGGATGGGAAGTGGATGAATGATGGGAAGGGGAGGAGGAGAGGGAGGGGAGGAGGGAGGGGGACGGGGAGAGGAGGAGGGAGAGGGCGGGGAGGAGGGAGGGGGACGGGGAGGGGAGGAGGAAGGGGAGGAGAGAGGAGGAGGGGAGGAGGGATGGGAAGGGGAGGAGGGATGGGAAGGGGAGGAGGGGCGGGGTAGGATCGTAGACAAGGGGTGGAACTCTCTCTAAGGGGGAGAGTCGTGGGGGCACGCGGTTTGGAGAGTTGGCCGGGTGAGGAAGCTGCCCTGGGGTGAGCGAGAGAGCAGAGAGTTGAGTTGCAGCTGGGTCCAGGGGAACCGAGCTCATGGGGTTCAGAACTGGTGGAGAGAGATCTGGGGAGGGACCGAGTGGGGGGGGGGGGGGGGAGGCGGGAGGTCGGAGGCTATGGTCGAGGCCGATGGAGGGGGGCCTGACCAGTTCACGGAGAGCGCACGGGTGGGATCGGGCGGTATAACCGTCCATGATGAGAAGACAGGTAGCGCATCGCCACATTCGCTTGACCGTCAAGCCGTGTTGGCGAGCCATATGATGTTCAAAGCTGGTGGCCACTCTATTACCATCAGCGTGGACTTTCAGATATTAAGCTGATAAGAACAGATTTTTTTTTGCTTTTTTCCTTTCATGACAAAGGGAAGCAAGTAGGTTCAGAATACCCGGAGGGTGAGACTTTTCGCGGCTTCGAAGGGGTTCCAGGAGACATCATCGGTGACTAGGGTAATGGTTTTTGTCCCGGAAACATCAATCGTGGAACCCAAGCAAGCTGCGGGCATGGCGGCATATCGTCCAGAGGTTGGTCCTTCTTCGCAAGGAAAAGTGCAGCCATGATCGCTTTCTGCCGAAAGGCAGATCAAAGTCTAGAATTTTTTACATATGCTTTTTTCCTTTCATGACAAAGGGAAGCAAGTAGGTTCAGAGTACACGGAGGGCGAGGTGGGAATTTTTCACAGCTTCCTAGGGGTTCCAGGAGACGTCATCAGTGACTAGGGAAAGGGTTTTTGTCCTGGATACATCGATGGTGGAACCCAAGCAAGCTGCGGATGTGGCGGCATATCCTCCAGTGCAGCCATGATCGCTTCGCTGCCGCAAGGCAGATCAAAGTGTAGTACCTACACTTTGATCTTAGCCAAAAGGCCGAGAAGCGTGTTTGGTATTTCCAAGTCAGTCTGAGTTTGTATGTAAACATGCTATAAAATCTGTTTAATGGTCTCATACAGTAATATTCACACATCAGCAGTGATTTACTAGAACTCTTTAATAAGTTTAGTATCCCGTGCGTAGCACGGGTACCCGCTAGTGGACATAATTACACGCACAGACATAATTACACGAATGGACATAATTACATGCATGGACATAATTACACGCATGGACATAATTACACGCATGGACATAATTACACGCATGGACATAATTACACGCACAGACATAATTACACGCACAGACATAATTACATGCATGGACATAATTACATGCATGGACATAATTACATGCATGGACATAATTACACGCATGGACATAATTACACGCATGGACATAATTACACGCATGGACATAATTACACGCATGGACATAATTACACGCATGGACATAATTACATGCATGGACATAATTACACGCACATACATAATTACTTGCATGGACATAATTACACGCATGGACATAATTATACGCACATACATAAATACACGCATGGACATAATTACACGCATTGACATAATTATACGCATGGACATAATTACACGCACATACATAATTACACGCATGGACATAATTACATGCATGGACATAATTACATGCACAGACATAATTACATGCACAGACATAATTACACGCACCGACATAATTACACGCACAGACATAATTACACGCACAGACATAATTACACGCACAGACGTAATTACACGCATGGACATAATTACACGCACAGACATAATTACACGCATGGATATAATTACACGCATGGACATAATTACACGCACAGACATAATTACACGCACCGACATAATTACACGCATGGACATAATTACACGCATGGATATAATTACACGCATGGACATGATTACACCCACGAACACGATTACACGCACAGACATAATTACACGCACAGACATAAGTACACGCACAGACATAATTACACGCACAGACATAATTACACGCACAGACATAATTACACACACAGACATAATTACACGCAAAGACATAATTACACACACAGACATAATTACACACACAGGCATAATTACACGCACAGACATAATTACACTCACAGACATAATTATACGCACAGACATAATTACACGCACAGACATAATTACATGCACAGACATAATTACACACACAGACATAATTACACGCACAGACATAATTACACGCACAGACATAATTACACGCACAGACATAATTACACGCACAGACATAATTACACGCACAAACATAATTACACGCACGGATATAATTACACGCACAGACATAATTACACGCATGGACATAATTACACGCACAGACATAATTACACGCACAGACATAATTACACGCACAGACATAATTACACGCATGGACATAATTACACGCATGGACATAATTACACGCATGGACATAATTACACGCATGGACATAATTACACGCACAGACATAATTACACGCACAGACATAATTACACGCACAGACATAATTACACGCACAGACATAATTACACGCATGGACATAATTACATGCACAGACATAATTACACGCATAGACATAATTACACGCACAGACATAATTACACACACAGACATAATTACACGCACAGACATAATTACACGCACATACATAATTACACGCACAGACATAATTACACGCACAGACATAATTGCACGCACAGACATTATTACATGCACATACATAATTACACGCACAGACATAATTACACGCATGGACATAATTACACGCATATACATAATTACACGCACAGACATAATTACACGCACAGACATAATTACACGCATGGACATAATTACACGCACAGACGTAATTACACGCATGGACATAATTACACGCACAGACATAATTACACGCATGGACATAATTACACGCATGGACATAATTACACGCACAGACATAATTACACGCATGGACATAATTACATGCACAGACATAATTACATGCACAGACATAATTACACGCACCGACATAATTACACGCACAGACATAATTACACGCACAGACATAATTACACGCACAAACATAATTACACGCACAGACATAATTACACGCATGGACATAATTACACGCATGGACATAATTACACGCATGGACATAATTACACGCACATACATAATTACACGCACAGACATTATTACATGCACAGACATAATTACACTCTAAGACATAATTACATGCACAGACATAATTACATGCACAGACATAATTACACGCACAGACATATATACACGCATGGACATAATTACAAGCACAGACATAATTACACGCATGGAAATAATTACACGTATGGACATAATTACATGCACAGACATAATTACACGCACAGACATAATTACACGCACAGACATAATTACACGCACAGACATAATTACATGCATGGACATAATTACACGCACAGACATAATTACACGCATGGACATAATTACACGCATGGACATAATTACATGCATGGGCATAATTACACGCATGGACATAATTACACGCATGGACATAATTACACGCATGGACCTAATTACATGCACAGACATAATTACACGCATGGACATCATTACACGCATGGACATCATTACACGCATGGACATAATTACACGCACAGACATAATTACACGCACAGACATAATTACACGCATGGGCATAAATACACGCACAGACATAATTACACGCATGGAAATATTAACACGTATGGACATAATTACATGCACAGACATAATTACATGCACAGACATAATTACACGCACAGACATAATTACACGCACAGACATAATTACATGCATGGACATAATTACACGCACAGACATAGTTACACGCATGGACATAATTACACGCATGGACATAATTACATGCACAGACATAATTACACGCATGGACATAATTACACACACAGACATAATTACACGCACAGACATAATTACACGCATGGACATAATTACATGCATGGACATAATTACACGCACAGACATTATTACACGCACAGACATAATTACGCGCACAGACATAATTACACGCACAGACATAATTACACGCACAGACATAATTACACGCATGGACATAATTACACGCACAGACATTATTACACGCATGGACATAATTACACGCATGGGCATAATTACACGCATGGACATAATTACACGCACAGACATAATTACACGCACAGACATAATTACACGCACAGACATAATTACACGCACAGACATAATTACACGCATGGACATAATTACACGCATGGACATAATTACACGCATGGACATAATTACACGCACAGACATAATTACACACACAGACATAATTACACGCACAGACATAATTACACGCATGGACATAATTACACGCACAGACATAATTACACACACAAACATAATTACACACACAGACATAATTACACGCATGGACATAATTACACACACAGACATAATTACACGCACAGACATAATTACACGCACAGACATAATTACACGCATGGACATAATTACATGCATGGACATAAGTACACACACAGACATAATTACACGCATGGACATAATTACACGCATGGACATAATTACACGCACAGACATAATTACACGCATGGACATAATTACACGCATGGACATAATTACACGCATGGACAAAATTACATGCATGGACATACTTACATGCATGGACATAATTACCTGCATGGACATAATTACACGCATGGACATAATTACATGCATGGACATAATAACATGCATGGACATAATTACCTGCATGGACATAATTACATGCATGGACATAAGTACACGCACAGACATAATTACACGCACAGACATAATTACACGCATGGACATAATTACACGCATGGACATAATTACATGCATGTACATAATTTACACGCATGGACATAAGTACACGCACAGACATAATTACACGCACAGACATAATTACATGCATGGACATAATTACATGCATGGACATAATTACATGCATGGTCATAATTACACGCATGGACATAATTACACGCATGGACATAATTATACGCATGGACATAATTACACGCATGGACATAATTACACGCATGGACATAATTACATGCATGGACATAATTACACGCACATACATAATTACTTGCATGGACATAATTACACGCATGGACATAATTATACGCACATACATAAATACACGCATGGACATAATTACACGCATTGACATAATTATACGCATGGACATAATTACACGCACATACATAATTACACGCATGGACATAATTACATGCATGGACATAATTACACGCACATACATAATTACACGCATGGACATAATTACATGCATGGACATAATTACACGCACATACATAATTACACGCACAGACATAATTACACGCATGGACATAATTACATGCATGGACATAATTACATGCATGGACATAATTACCTGCATGGACATAATTACATGCATGGACATAATTACCTGCATGGTCATAATTACACGCATGGACATAATTACATGCATGGACATAATTACACGCATGGACATAATTACATGCATGGACATAATTACATGCATGGACATAATTACCTGCATGGACATAATTACATGCAAGGACATAAGTACACGCACAGACATAATTACACGCACAGACATAATTACACGCATGGACATAAATTCACGCATGGACATAATTACACGCACAGACATAATTACACGCATGGACATAATTACACGCACAGACATAATTACATGCATGGACAAAATTATATGCATGGACATAATTACACGCACAGACATAATTACATGCATGGACATAATTACACGTATGACATAAGTACACGCACAGACATAATTACACGCATGGACATAATTACACGCATGGACATAATTACATGCATGGACATAATTACATGCACGGACATAATTACACGCATGGACATAATTACACGCATGGACATAATTACACGCATGGACATAATTACACGCACAGACATAATTACACGCATGGACATAATTACATGCACAGACATAATTACACGCATGGACATAATTACACGCACAGACATAATTACACGCACAGACATAATTACACGCACAGACATAATTACACGCACAGACATAATTACACGCACAGACATAATTACACGCACAGACATAATTACACGCACAGACATAATTACACGCATGGACATAATTACACGCACAGACATAATTACACGCATGGACATAATTACACGCACAGACATAATTACATGCACAGACATAATTACACGCACAGACATAATTACACGCACAGACATAATTACACGCATGGACATAATTACACGCACAGACATAATTACACGCACAGACATAATTACACGCACAGACATAATTACACGCATGGACATAATTACACGCACAGACATAATTACACGCACAGACATAATTACACGCATGGACATAATTACACGCACAGACATAATTACACGCATGGACATAATTACACGCACAGACATAATTACACGCATGGACATAATTACACGCACAGACATAATTACACGCACAGACATAATTACACGCACAGACATAATTACACGCACAGACATAATTACACGCATGGACATAATTACACGCACAGACATAATTACACGCACAGACATAATTACACGCATGGACATAATTACACGCATGGACATAATTACACGCACAGACATAATTACACGCACAGACATAATTACACGCAGGACATAATTACACGCAGGACATAATTACATGCATGGACATAATTACACGCATGGACATAATTACACGCATGGACATAATTACATGCACAGACATAATTACATGCACAGACATAATTACACGCACAGACATAATTACACGCATGGACATAATTACACGCACAGACATAATTACACGCACATACATAATTACACGCACAGACATAATTACATGCACAGACATAATTACACGCACAGACATAATTACACGCACAGACATAATTACACGCACAGACATAATTACACGCATGGACATAATTACACGCATGGACATAATTACACGCACAGACATAATTACACGCATGGACATAATTACACGCACAGACATAATTACACGCACAGACATAATTACACGCACAGACATAATTACACGCATGGACATAATTACACGCATGGACATAATTACACGCACAGACATAATTACACGCACAGACATAATTACACGCACAGACATAATTACACGCATGGACATAATTACACGCACAGACATAATTACACGCACAGACATAATTACACGCATGGACATAAGTACACGCACAGACATAATTACATGCACAGACATAATTACACGCACAGACATAATTACATGCATGGACATAATTACACGCACAGACATAATTACACGCACAGACATAATTACACGCACAGACATAATTACACGCATGGACATAATTACACGCACAGACATAATTACACGCATGGACATAATTACACGCACAGACATAATTACATGCATGGACATAATTACACGCACAGACATAATTACACGCACAGACATAATTACACGCATGGACATAATTACATGCATGGACATAATTACACGCACAGACATAATTACACGCATGGACATAATTACACGCATGGACATAATTACATGCATGGACATAATTACACGCATGGACATAATTACACGCATGGACATAATTACACGCATGGACATAATTACATGCACAGACATAATTACACGCACAGACATAATTACACGCACAGACATAATTACACGCATGGACATAATTACACGCACAGACATAATTACACGCATGGACATAATTACACGCACAGACATAATTACACGCACAGACATAATTACACGCATGGACATAATTACACGCACAGACATAATTACACGCATGGACATAATTACATGCACAGACATAATTACATGCACAGACATAATTACACGCACAGACATAATTACACGCACAGACATAATTACACGCACAGACATAATTACACGCACAGACATAATTACACGCACAGACATAATTACACGCATGGACATAATTACACGCACAGACATAATTACACGCATGGACATAATTACACGCACAGACATAATTACACGCACAGACATAATTACACGCATGGACATAATTACACGCATGGACATAATTACACGCACAGACATAATTACACGCACAGACATAATTACACGCACAGACATAATTACACGCACAGACATAATTACACGCACAGACATAATTACACGCACAGACATAATTACACGCATGGACATAATTACACGCACAGACATATTACACGCATGGACATAATTACACGCATGGGCATAATTACACGCATGGACATAATTACACGCACAGACATAATTACACGCACAGACATAATTACACGCACAGACATAATTACACGCACAGACATAATTACACGCATGGACATAATTACACGCATGGACATAATTACACGCATGGACATAATTACACGCACAGACATAATTACACACACAGACATAATTACACGCACAGACATAATTACACGCATGGACATAATTACACGCACAGACATAATTACACACACAAACATAATTACACACACAGACATAATTACACGCATGGACATAATTACACACACAGACATAATTACACGCACAGACATAATTACACGCACAGACATAATTACACGCATGGACATAATTACATGCATGGACATAAGTACACACACAGACATAATTACACGCATGGACATAATTACACGCATGGACATAATTACACGCACAGACATAATTACACGCATGGACATAATTACACGCATGGACATAATTACACGCATGGACAAAATTACACGCATGGACATACTTACATGCATGGACATAATTACCTGCATGGACATAATTACACGCATGGACATAATTACATGCATGGACATAATAACATGCATGGACATAATTACCTGCATGGACATAATTACATGCATGGACATAAGTACATGCACAGACATAATTACACGCACAGACATAATTACACGCATGGACATAATTACACGCATGGACATAATTACATGCATGTACATAATTACACGCATGGACATAAGTACACGCACAGACATAATTACACGCACAGACATAATTACATGCATGGACATAATTACATGCATGGACATAATTACATGCATGGTCATAATTACACGCATGGACATAATTACACGCATGGACATAATTATACGCATGGACATAATTACACGCATGGACATAATTACACGCATGGACATAATTACATGCATGGACATAATTACACGCACATACATAATTACTTGCATGGACATAATTACACGCATGGACATAATTATACGCACATACATAAATACACGCATGGACATAATTACACGCATTGACATAATTATACGCATGGACATAATTACACGCACATACATAATTACACGCATGGACATAATTACATGCATGGACATAATTACACGCACATACATAATTACACGCATGGACATAATTACATGCATGGACATAATTACACGCACATACATAATTACACGCACAGACATAATTACACGCATGGACATAATTACATGCATGGACATAATTACATGCATGGACATAATTACCTGCATGGACATAATTACATGCATGGACATAATTACCTGCATGGTCATAATTACACGCATGGACATAATTACATGCATGGACATAATTACACGCATGGACATAATTACATGCATGGACATAATTACATGCATGGACATAATTACCTGCATGGACATAATTACATGCAAGGACATAAGTACACGCACAGACATAATTACACGCACAGACATAATTACACGCATGGACATAAATTCACGCATGGACATAATTACACGCACAGACATAATTACACGCATGGACATAATTACACGCACAGACATAATTACATGCATGGACAAAATTATATGCATGGACATAATTACACGCACAGACATAATTACATGCATGGACATAATTACACGTATGGACATAAGTACACGCACAGACATAATTACACGCATGGACATAATTACACGCATGGACATAATTACATGCATGGACATAATTACATGCACGGACATAATTACCTGCATGGACATAATTACACGCATGGACATAATTACACGCATGGACATAATTACACGCACAGACATAATTACACGCATGGACATAATTACATGCACAGACATAATTACACGCATGGACATAATTACACGCACAGACATAATAACATGCACAGACATAATTACACGCACAGACATAATTACACGCACAGACATAATTACACGCACAGACATTATTACACGCATGGACATAATTACACGCATGGACATAATTACACGCACAGACATAATTACACGCATGGACATAATTACACGCACAGACATAATTACATGCACAGACATAATTACACGCACAGACATAATTACACGCATGGACATAATTACACGCATGGACATAATTACACGCACAGACATAATAACATGCACAGACATAATTACACGCACAGACATAATTGCACGCATGGACATAATTACACGCACAGACATAATTACACGCACAGACATAATTACACGCATGGACATAAGTACACGCACAGACATAATTACATGCATGGACATAATTACACGCACAGACATAATTACATGCATGGACATAATTACACGCACAGATATAATTACACGCACAGACATAATTACATGCACAGACATAATTACATGCATGGACATAATTACACGCACAGACATAATTACACGCACAGACATAATTACACGCATGGACATAATTACATGCATGGACATAAGTACACACACAGACATAATTACACGCGCAGACATAATTACACGCATGGACATAATTACATGCATGGACATAATTACATGCATGGACATAATTACCTGCATGGACATAATTACACGCATGGACATAATTACATGCACAGACATAATAACATGCACAGACATAATTACACGCACAGACATAATTACACGCATGGACATAATTACATGCACAGACATAATTACATGCATGGACATAATTACACGCACAGACATAATAACATGCACAGACATAATTACACGCACAGACGTAATTACACGCACAGACATAATTACACGCACAGACATTATTACACGCATGGACATAATTACACGCATGGACATAATTACACGCACAGACATTATTACACGCATGGACATAATTACACGCACAGACATAATTACACGCACAGACATAATTACACGCACAGACATAATTACACGCATGGACATAATTACACGCATGGACATAATTACACGCATGGACATAATAACATGCACAGACATAATTACACGCACAGACATAATTGCACGCATGGACATCATTACACGCACAGACATAATTACACGCACAGACATAATTACACGCATGGACATAAGTACACGCACAGACATAATTACATGCATGGACATAATTACACGCACAGACATAATTACATGCATGGACATAATTACACGCACAGATATAATTACACGCACAGACATAATTACATGCACAGACATAATTACACGCATGGACATAATTACACGCACAGACATAATTACACGCATGGACATAATTACACGCACAGACATAATTACATGCATGGACATAATTACACGCACAGACATAATTACACGCACAGACATAATTACACGCATGGACATAATTACATGCATGGACATAAGTACACACACAGACATAATTACACGCGCAGACATAATTACACGCATGGACATAATTACATGCATGGACATAATTACATGCATGGACATAATTACCTGCATGGACATAATTACACGCATGGACATAATTACATGCACAGACATAATAACATGCACAGACATAATTACACGCACAGACATAATTACACGCATGGACATAATTACATGCACAGACATAATTACACGCATGGACATAATTACACGCACAGACATAATTACATGCATGGACATAATTACACGCATGGACATAATTACACGCACAGACATAATTACACGCATGGACATAATTACATGCACAGACATAATTACATGCACAGACATAATTACACGCACCGACATAATTACACGCACACTAATAATTACACGTACAGACATAATTACACGCACAGACATAATTACACGCACAGACATAATTACACGCATGGACATAATTACACGCATGGACATAATTACACGCATGGACATAATTACACGCACATACATAATTACACGCACAGACATAATTACACGCATGGACATAATTACACGCATGGACATAATTACACGCACATACATAATTACACGCACCGACATAATTACACGCACAGACATAATTACACGTACAGACATAATTACACGCACAGACATAATTACACGCACAGACAT
Source organism: Theodoxus fluviatilis (assembly GCA_034096865.1). NCBI lineage: Eukaryota > Metazoa > Mollusca > Gastropoda > Cycloneritida > Neritidae > Theodoxus > Theodoxus fluviatilis. The sequence goes on from JAWQFJ010002838.1 coordinate 39,073, forward strand.
AATTACACGCATGGACATAATTACACGCACAGACATAATTACACGCATGGACATAATTACACGCACATACATAATTACACGCACAGACATAATTACACGCATGGACATAATTACACGCAGTGACATAATTACACGCATGGACATAATTACCTGCATGGACATAATTACACGCATGGACATAATTACACGCACATACATAATTACACGCACAGACATTATTACATGCACAGACATAATTACACTCTAAGACATAATTACATGCACAGACATAATTACATGCACAGACATAATTACACGCACAGATAATTATTACACGCATGGACATAATTACACGCACAGACATAATTACACACACAGACATAATTACACGCATGGACATAATTACATGCATGGACATAATTACACGCATGGACATAATTACACGCATGGGCATAATTACATGCACAGACATAATTACACGCATGGACATCATTACACGCATAGACATAATTACACGCACAGACATAATTACACACACAGACATAATTACACGCACAGACAAAATTACACGCACAGACATCATTACACGCATGGACATAAATACACGCACAGACATAATTACATGCACAGACATAATTACATGCACAGACATAATTACACGCACAGACATAATTACACGCATGGACATAATTACATGCACAGACATAATTACACGCATGGACATCATTACACGCATGGAAATAATTACACGTATGGACATAATTACATGCACAGACATAATTACATGCACAGACATAATTACACGCACAGACATAATTACACGCATGGACATAATTACATGCATGGACATAATTACATGCACAGACATAATTACACGCATGGACATAATTACACACACAGACATAATTACACGCATGGACATAATTACATGCATGGACATAATTACACGCACTGACATTATTACACGCACAGACATAATTACGCGCACAGACATAATTACACGCACAGACATAATTACATGCACAGACATAATTACACGCACATACATTATTACACGCACAGACATAATTACGCGCACAGACATAATTACACGCACAGACATAATTACACGCACAGACATAATTACACGCCTGGACATAATTACACGCATGGACATAATTACACGCACAGACATAATTACACGCATGGACATAATTACACGCACAGACATAATTACACGCATGGACATAATTACATGCATGGACATAATTACACGCACAGACATAATTACACACACAGACATAATTACACGCACAGACATAATTACACGCATGGACATAATTACACGCACAGACATAATTACACGCACAGACATAATTACACACACAGACATAATTACACGCATGGACATAATTACACGCACAGACATAATTACACGCACAGACATAATTACACGCACAGACATAATTACACGCACAGACATAATTACACGCATGGACATAATTACATGCATGGACATAATTACACACACAGACATAATTACATGCACATACATAATTACATGCACAGACATAATTACACGCACAGACATAATTACACGCATGGACATAATTACACGCACAGACATAATTACATGCACAGACATAATTACACACACAGACATAATTACACACACAGACATAATTACACGCATGGACATAATTACACGCATGGACATAATTACATGCACAGACATAATTACACGCATGGACATAATTACACGCACAGACATAATTACATGCACAGACATAATTACACACACAGACATAATTACACGCATGGACATAATTACACGCATGGACATAATAACACGCATTGACACATTTACGACACAGGGTGCATCCAGTCACCATAGGGGGAGGTGCATAATAGATGTTCACCTCATGCATGTCACATATTTTAGTCGTCTGCATGACGGGAAGACTCGGGTTGTTGGGAGTGAGACGATGACAGAAGTTAAACAATGAAAAAGTGATGTTTTGTATCAGGGTCGCCCTCCACCCTCACCCCACCTCTACCCCAACCCCCACCCCTCCATCCCCAGTCCCCGCCCTCTACTCCTTCCATCCCACCCCACCCCCTGCATTCCTCTGTCTTCACCCTATTTCAGAGCCACCAGCACCTGTCTCCGGTCACCTTCTGGGTGGATGCCTCCATCCGGTTTCTGAACACCAGCATGGATCCCATCCTCCGCCATGTCCTGAAGAAGGGAGTTGTCTCCTGTCCTGTACTCTTCAACCTGGCCACCTACACTGCTGACGTCATGATGGAGTACTACGGGGACCCCCCCTGCCGCTACGCTCCCTACCCGAACTTCGAAGCCACATTGCTCGGGTTCCGGAACAGCCCCTGGGTCCGCCACGGACTCCTGCCCTCCTGGGTGGCCTGCTCGCTGTCCCCCAGGTGCATGTGTCCACCGGGAAAATGGCGGAGCGACGAAGGGCTTTATCTGACCGACGCAACGGGTTTTGGCAGGGCACACCGCTATGACCAGTCATCCTTTTCCGTCCTCTTGTCCAAGCTGTTTCGCGAACGCTCCTACGACTTCCAGCCCCCAGACCTGTTCGTGGTCAGGAGGTCTGAAGAAGTGAAGTACTTTACTTGAAGAAGGTCCGGGCTAAACCAACGAAAACCGTTGATGGCAAGGGGAAGTGTCTGCTGGGAAGATGCTAACACGCACACTCCCTCTCCCCCTCCTTACCCCCTACCCCCCCTTCTTCCTTCCCCCCTACCACCACCCCCTTCCTCCTTAACCCATACCCCCCCTTCCTTCTTAATCCCTACCACCCCCTTCCTCCTTAACCACTACCACCACCCCTTCCTCCTTAACTCCTCCCCCCCCCCTCCTCCCCACCTCTACTATTTCCCCATATCATTCCTTCTACGCGCCTTTTATATCGACGAGACAGATATAAAAATGTTAGTGTTTATCTGTGTATATATTTGTGTATATCTGTGTATGAATATGTGTACATGTATATGTATACTAGTACTTATATAATCTATGCTCAATGTTCAGAAGAACGGACTAAGAACGTTTTCATGAGTAATTTTTTAACACGCTCTTCCTCATTTTAGATGCCATGTTACTCCCTGTGTTCCCTCTCCAATTCTGTATACGTTTCTTTTCAACAGAGTGATTTATAAATACATAAACACAATTAAAAGGTTTTTGACTCACATGCGAAGCAAAAGTGAGTCTATGTACTAAACGTTTCGTCCGTCCAGGCGTCCGGGCGTCCGGGGGTCCGGGCGTCCGGGCGTCCGGGCGTCCCAAAGCTTAAACGTAGGATTTTTCTCAGAGACTACTAAGTCTATCAATACCAAATGTGGCATGATGGTGTATGTTGACAAGGCCTCAAAAACCATTATAGTGACTTGACCTTGCCTCATGGTCAAGGTCGCAGGGGCCATAAATGTTGTCTAAAAAA